>JARHVA010004913.1:12500-47500 GCA_037957365.1 Torreya grandis | reverse complement strand
CATATGAATAAGTGTGTGTGTGTGTGTGTGTGTGTGTGTGTGTGTGTGTGTGTGTGTGTGTGTGTGTGTGTGTGTGTGTGTGTGTGTGTGTGTGTGTGTGTGTGTGTGTGTGTGTGTGTGTGTGTGTGTGTGTGTGTGTGTGTGTGTGTGTGCGTGTGTGTGCGTGTGTGTGTGTGTGTGTGTGTTTTTAACATTAGAACTATCATTTAATAAGAAATTAGTTTTCATATGAAATATGAGTTAAGTAGGGAGGGTACTAGAAGGTTTAGACATAATGTGTTCTTCATTGAAATGATATTAATTATCTTTATTCAAAGGTTCATAAAGGTCAAACTTTTATTGTCTTATATAAGTAAGAGTTGAAGAGTCATCATTCACATGCTCACTAAGAGAGATAGTAGAATAATATTTTATATTTTTACTACTATGTAGTATATCATCTTTTGTATATGAAATGCAATTCACCTCTTCACTATCTATGTGTGAAATTCATTTATGAGTATTACTATAAATATTGAAGTAAAGGGTAAAATAAGGAGAAATCATTTTTTCATTTTGTGTATTATGACATGTAGGAAAATAGTTAGAGATATTTTTATTATCAACATTTTGTAAAGAATCATCTTGTTAAGCTTGAAATGTAAAAGAAGGTGATAAGATAATTTCACCTAATTTAGTTTTTGCATTGGTAAAGGGTGTAATATCATCTGTACCTTATTTTTGAAATGTAACTGAGAAGGGGTAAAGAAGATGCATTGCTGTTTTACATAGTGCTTGAATCATGTGAAAGTAGATTTGGTTTATTGCTCTTATATTATTTTATTTTGAATAAGTAGGTACTAAAAGTGGTTGAAAATCTATGATCACATTGGAACAAAGCCCTACCAACAAGATATCATTTTGGCATGATATTTTTATTTTTATTTTAATATGTATGAGAATAGGAAGAGGAAATAGAATAATATGCATCTATTATATTTTCATCAACACTTTCATTTCCCTACTCATAGTAACCCTCATATCCAACATTACAATAATAATCATCATCATTATAAATGAAATCATTATCACATGATAATGTGAAAACTTGAATTTTTTTCCATTCATTCTTATAATTATGATAAAAATTCTAAAATTCACCAAGTGGGTGAGGGGTATGAGGCTTCTCGGATGTAATTTTAAATTTTCCAAAAAAGATAATGTAAATAATGAATAACAAGAGTTGTAGTAGAAGGATGTGAAGGAAAACTATTTCTAATGGAAAGGTTTTAACATTTGGCTTGTTTGAGGTCTTCTTCCAAATATTTTTTTAGAGTGAGTCGTAACATGATATTGTAATCTGTGATGGAGAGAATTGGTGAATAAATGGAAAATAATGTCTTTCATCATGTTGTGTTTAGATTTATTAGATAAGGCTTTCCATCATTTAATAAACACTTGGGCCATTTTGGATTTTAATTTTATACAATTAATAAATTGAAATAATATATTTTCAAAAATATCATTATTTTAAAATTCCTTACCAATACATTAACTAAGTTTTCTAAACTAGATAAATAATGAAATTTGAGTTGATTATACCAATCAAAATCATTACTTGCAAAGGCTTTATTTAAGAGATTGATTTACAAAATTTATTAATCCTAAACCAATATTTATACAATTTTCCTAAGATTTTCAAATGTAAATTAGGATTATTATATCCATTATAAGTTATGTTATGAAAAATAAAACCTAAATCGATGTTTTCAATTTTATGGACTAAGAGTTTATTATTTAATTGTTTGATAGTTTTATTAATTATCGGGGATTGATGTATGAGGTTTCTTGTGCATATCTAGGGGGGTTAGGTAATTAGGATTTTGTATCTCCCATTGAGTAGTTTGAGGATAATTTTTAATTTCAAAATATGGATTTGTAGATGTATAATTTAATTTGTATAATTAGTTGGGAAGTAGCTATTTAATTCATGGCTTGTAATATAATTTGGTTAGTATTGATAGTGGATTGAATACTATAAGTGGTTTGGGATCCATTATAGGTAACATCAACTTCAGAATAATCAAAGACATGTTGAGTAGGCCTAATAGATAAAAGACCAGTCATAGAAGTTGAGATACTATGCAAGGTAAAAGAAGAAGTAGAGAAAGTTGAAGGCATGGAAGATGAAGTAGATATGGAAGAATAAAGGGTATTGGAATAAGTCATAGGGTGACTTTCCCCAAGAATTTAAGATGTGTTATGTCTAGGTGAAGGTGTATAATAAAGTTAGAGTCCCATCCTCATGTTGTATATGATCATCAGATCCTTTCACTGATGTTGAGATTTTTCTTTAATAAAAATTGTCATTTTGGTAGTGTATTTAAGATCACTTTCATATTCAACAATAGACATTTTTGGAGGATAGTTAAGTGGACCCAATGTTTTATATGGAGGTGATCCTTAGTTTTTGGTTCTATTAGTCACATGAACATTGATTACATATGGATTTTATACATAACTATAAATAAGGTAGGATTGATGACATTTTTATGTGTTAGTTTGGTTATTCACAACTTTTTGATTTTGGATTTCAGTTTCATAACAATGTATTGCATGTTGAAAGATAAGGGTAACATTATATATGAAAATTTATTGTGTAAATTAGTAAAGCTATTTGGGTATACAAAATAAGAAATAGTTTGAAAACCTAGTGTATCGAGTTGGTTGACTTAGTAGGGAAAATAGGGATAATACAATGTTTTGATAACCTACTATGTTGAGGTAGTAGACATAACTGTATATGCATAAAAATATATAAATTTAACAACCTACTATTTCAATATGGTCAAAATAGTTATAGAAGAATGTAAATACAAAAAAATGATAGCCTACTAAGTTGATCTAGCCAAATTAGTTATACACATGGGAAAAGAATAAAGTTTATAATCTACTACATTGATTTGGTTGACTTAGTTGTATAAGTGGGAAAATATATAAATTTTATTGATTTCTAATTTAATTTAGTCAACATAGTTAGAAAAAAAAAATGATAGACTACTAATTCAAGTTGGATGACTTAGTTATACATGTATGAAAATATATAAATGACAAACAACTATGTCAAGATATTAGACTTAGTTATATATGTAAGAAGTGACAAAATTATACTAGGGTGAGCTAGTCGACTTAGTTAAGTCTAGATTCTTTTTTATAGCAAACTAAAATAATATATGAGATGGTGTTCAACATAGTCTACTTAGTTTTTTCACATACAATCAACTAATTTTACACTGGATGATATAGTTGAAACACATAACACATAATTGTATCAATGTTAGTCATAAAATATATAATACAATAAATAATAGAAATCCACAAAAAAAGTAATTTTTTAACTATTAATTGTATATAATTATTTGAAAATAATATAAATAATCCATTATAAAGGGTTTTTATTTACTCTTAGGATTCCAAAGATACATCTATAAAATTTAAAATATGAAACTTGTTTAGAATCATCCTGAGTAATATAACTAGGATGAACATGTTTCCATATTTATTTGAATGATAGTGATTAATATTTGACTATTAACTTTTTTAAATAATCCTTATTTAATCTTGTAGAGACAAAAATATGATAATTACAAATGTTATATAGAGTTAAGTAGTTCAACTTAAAATAAAACTAAGTCAACTAGCATGATCTAGTTTATTAGAAAATAGAAAATTAAATACCACATAAATGATCTAGGTCATCTAGTATGATCTAGTTGAATGTTAGTCAAAAATTTGGGAAATAATACAAATATCTAGGTCAACCAATGTGACCTACTTTAATGAGTATGAAAACCTGCAAGAAATTAACAAAGTTGGGTCAACCATTATGAACTAGTTAATTATGGATCTTGAATCTATAAATGGAGAAAATGACTAGGTCAACTAGTGTGACCTAATTTATTGTGGAATGAAACCTATCAAATAGGATAAAATTCTATTGATCATCATTACCTAGTTGATTGTGGGTCTTGAGTCTATAATAAAGGGTTAAAACTATATCATCCAACATGATCTAGTTGTTTGTAAATAAAAAATTAACTATTTAATGGTTACATTCACATTGAATTCACCATAATATATGCAATAAACTAAGATAGATCTATTAATTATTTTACGTAGTTTTTAAAAATATTTATATCAGGAGCATGAGTAAATTGGATCCACTAAACTAAACTAAGGGAGTACATATATCACGACACTAAATGAGAGGGTTCCAAATCTTGTAGGCAAACTAAACTATGAAATAACCATATTTAAGTTTAACTAAATGAAATAAAAATAATATATGTCTCACCAATGTTTGTGGTACAAATGGGGAAGGTTTAACATAAACAAATAATCAATGGATAATAGTAGGTAAATGGGGGCATAGTTCACCCAAGGTGGAAGATATAAAGAAAATAAGACCCATAGTTATACTATGTTTAAATATAGAGCTAATTTAATCAAATATTTATAGTTTCAAAGCCTATATATTTTTTAAATATTTATTTATCAAATGAAATAGTAAAATCTAGGATCACTTACCTTTGGAAGAACCTATTGAGTATCAATATTTCCATTGGTCAATGGTGCTTTACAAGAGGTCGTTTTATATTTATAAAGATATAAATATACAAATCATCTTTATGCTAAATCACTCTTAATTTAAACTCAAAACTTTTCACAAGATAAGTTATATTCCCTCCAAGGAAAGCCCAAAGCAATGGCTACTTCAAATGTAGATGTAGTAGTATTTCAAGCTACAATAATATGAAAATTAATAGTCTTATAAATAATATTTAAATTAAACTTTTTTTTTATATAAAACTATAAGTCTTAAACCTTTCATAAATGTAACCAAATAGGTCGGTCAACACTACCTAGTTTTAAGGAAAAAGTTACCATTAGGATTTGAACTAGGTCAACTAAGTCAACTTAGTTTTATAATGTGTAATTTAAAATTTATAACAGGGCTAACCTATATGAATTAATATGAATATATTATGTTTATTTAAATATGGGATATTTTATAGGATAATCACTTAGAGAAATAAATAAATTGGTTCTTTTTCTTTGGAGTTTGATAAGTAGAATTTGTAATGGGTTTAGGTAAATTATAGAGTTGACCATAAATATTATGAAGCATCAATAATATTAACATTTATTTTATGGTACACCCTTTATTTCATGAACTAAAAGATAATAAAACTTGATAGGTTATTGTAAGAGAAAATTCGAGTAAATGATATTTATTTAAAAATATTATGTGTATACAGAAAGGAACAACCTTAAATATCCCAAATCTGAAATTAGTCAAATATAAAATGCCATAGATATGTATAAATCACCCTAAATACATGTAAAATTTTCCCATTATCAAGTGTCAAAATTTGGATTATAAGTTATATTTATCTAAATTACCACTATTTCACACATACACTTAACTAGGAGAGCTATGTTGGTTTGAGACTATTTTATAGTATTGTAAATTTGGGTAGAAATAAACCAATTATAAGGGGGGTTTTTTGGGATAGCTTAATCTATATTTATTTCCATGTTTTATTATAAAACTCATGTCACAAATTAAACCAGGTTTATAAAGTTAGTGAGACAATATTAATGAACATGTGCACATAATAATTGCCTAATATCATGTATAACAATGGTTAACATATAATCACATTTATCAATGAAACAATAGTTGGGAACATGTTATAGGTCTAGTTCCATAAATATTATATGCCTAAATATAATGTAAGTGTCACTTCAGAAGGTCTGGATTTTTTTTTTAAAGAGTTGAGTGAATCTTGATCTAGTTATGAAAATTTCTAACACCTACACACAATATCAAATCTACACAAACCTAAACTAAGATAAGTATCATAATCTCATTATTATTTATATAATCTATAAAATCAAATTAAACATTTATTTTGAAATTCAATTATTTTTAATATTTGTAGATAATATATAATATGAATATATAGTTATATGCTTGTTTGGACTAATTAATCCAAAATTGATAAAACATAGTTGTGAAATACACCCTTTTAGTAATAATGACTTGGTCTTTAATTATGGATTCCTTACTTTTCCATATGGATTCATTTTTTTATATTTAGGAATTTTTATAGGCTTTATTTAATATTTTTATTCATTAAACTAAATCATTCATGGCCATAATGGATAGACATTATTTTTTTTTTACAAAATCTATGATTTTAATCATTACATTATTATTTCCTTAAATATATAATATTTTTATAAACTATTTGATTATAAATGTTAAATCATTTTAAAATATCCCTAAGTTTGAAGTTTTTTATGAAAATATTTCACCACCATTACTACTTCACATTGTTCAAAATTTGAATCTTAAGGGTTTCCATATATCCCTATTGTTTCCCTGTAAATTTTTTGGATAATTATTTTCCATCTGATAAGGTTCATTATATCAAAATTATAAGATTTATTGTGCATCCCCATGATAGACTATGTATGCATAGTGAAATAGGAATGCCTAGTGTTAATGATTATCAAACTAAATTTGCATAAGTCTAGAAAAGTATTGTTATAAAATATCATTCTCAATCATATGATTATTTTCATTAAGTTTATAAATTATTCATATAATTAAAACCAATACTTAAGTCTCAAATTTTCATCACATTTAAATAAGATTTTACATGTAAATAATCCTGAGGATGCTAGTGTAAATGATTCCTTTTCCTCTCCATGAAATAATTTTATACCTCAAATTATTTCATATAATTATGGGTTCAATAAATATATACAATAAAATTTTTATAAATTATACACAATTTTAATAAGAATCCAAGTGAAACACTAAGGGATATATGTCAAATCATGTTAGTCACATTAGCTTTTATGCATTTTTTTTATGGTGAAAGTTATTAGATTAATGAATCTACCCATATTCATATCATAAAGGCTAAGGTTTAATATTTCTAGTTTAATTTTAAGGAACTAATGTTTTGATAATTAGTCCAAAAATATGCAATGCAAATTTTATTGTTATATTAAATATATTTAAGAACGTTTTACACTTAACTAGATTATAGGAACTATAAAATTTATTTCAATTAAACATAATATTCATCTAGGAATTATTAAATGTTCCACTAAAATTTGATTATCATAATATATTTCAATTTATATGTTTTATCATATCCTTATTTATTTATTTATTTATTCAATTTTATTTTTCATATTTTTATATTTTATATATTTTTAATCCTATTTGATAGAACATGGCCTATAAAAAGGCAACATATCTGAGGATTAAATTCTATGATTACCAATATCACTATTTATTGAATGATATTTATTTATTATTTACAATTACAAGAAGAGATAAAGTAAATAAATAAATAAAAAATAAATAGAAAACCAAGAATGAAAATAGAATAAAGATAAAACTTAGTTATAGTCTATAAGTTAAAATAGATTAGATAAATTGGAAAAATATTATTAATTTGATGCATATATAAGAAAGTGAAGAAAATATTAATATAAGTTTTAAATAAAAATGTTAAAATATGAAATTTACTACACTAAAGATCTAATTTGAAACTGAAGTAAGCAACACATTAAACAATGAGCTAAACAATAAAATAAATATGAATAGATATAAAATTTAACAAAAACAATGAAATACGAATTATGAAGAAGAGATAACATGATATTTAAATATAAAGTTTAAATGCTTTATTGATAAATTAATGTTTAATAATTGATTAAAATGACCCCAAGAAAGGACAATCAAAACATATTATAAACTTAACAGCATGCAGTATAAATAAAAAATATTTTACATTATCAGAAAAAAATTAAAATACATACACATATATATGCATTATTGTACAATCATGAAGGAAATAATAATAATTTTTAGATTTAGATAATCATTATATAAATTGAATAACTAACTTGGACTTTATTTTGTGTATCAATAAAATTACTTAGAAATCATAGGATATGTTTTCCTATCTTCATATAGATCATATTCAATCTCAAAGATTTATAAAGTAAGATAAAATCATATTATGAAACTATCTCTCAACATGTTTTGTACATGTATTTTTTTCTTCCTTTGAATGATGTCCTCGAAGCCTTTTAATTCATTTTCATTGAAGATATTTTAGATTTTAAGTAACAACGAATTTTGTGTTAACTTAATTAATTCTAATTAGATTTAGGAATTTTAACTATTTTCATAATTAATCCTAAAATATTAAGTTCATAAAATGAATTTACAAAAGTATTTAAATATGTTTAAAGAGTGAGTTTATAAGAATCAAGACTTAGTTATTAAAATTGATCAAATAATATCTCTAATAGATTGGGGGATCAATTAACTTAAAACAACTTAGTTATTCATTAATACAAGTTCTCATATTAATTGACTAATCATAATGAATAAGCTTAAGTTATTTAAACAATAAATTTTAATCAATAGTTTATCCATTTTATGTTTCCAATTCCATGATATAAGTCAATGTTCATAGCAATTTAATTTATAATTCAAACTAAGGAACCACTACAGTCCAATTAGTCAAAATTGATCAACCAAGTGATGTCAAAATATTGAATCCATATATAAAATTACAATCAAGCTACTATTATAAATTTAAATTATTTAAGGTATAATAAAATAAATAATTAGATGTAAAATATCCAATTTCATGTTTAATATAAGAAATTAGTTTTAAATTTTCATAATCAGGAATATAAAATTATAGCTATTCCTTCATTATTCATTTGAATCTTATCGATCAAACCCAAATTTTACCAAGGTCTCCCAATGCTAAGTTTTATATTTTTTATATTCAAGTGGTGATGTTTATATCTCAATCCTACTCTATCTACTAGATTAAAAATCTAATTTGATCCTCTTTAGAAAAGGTGTTACCATAGCCTAGGATAAATAATCAGTAGTGCATTTACAAATTCAAAAGGGAGCATTATTTGGAATAGTTAGAGTAACACCAGGGTTGTTTTGGGTAGAAATAATCTTTATTTTGTTGGTGTCAAGATGAAGTAATTCAAGGTTTTGGGGAAAAAATATACCTTTTTACATAGACTAATCATTAGTAGTATACATTGGGTGAGAAGAAGTATACTTAATGAGCCATACTAGATTAGATAAGACTGCCATTCTCCACTATATGATCTTATATAAAATTTATTACCACAAGAATAAAACTTACCATAATGAAAATATTTTTTTAAAAATTAAAATATATAATCATTAACATCAAATTGTATAGATAATTGAGTGCCTTGGTTAAAATGTTGCATGGACACATTATCAAATGTTCAACCATAGCAAGGTCTAGTTTGGTAATTGTTTTAGGAAAGTAGTTTATTATCCTTATTGTTATCATAAAACTTTTCACCATGGAGGAGGTTGTTAAAGACTCCTCATTTAAGTGTTATCATGGAGGCACCTATAGGTTGTGGGTGGCCTAATAAATTAGGTGAATCTATAGATAGGGTTATCTCCCTTGATGTTATCATGCTTAAAAATACTACTAGACCTATTTATTTCAAGGGAAAAGTAATTAAGAAACTTAAAGTAAAGTAAAATATGGAGGTGATGAACCAAATTAACTCCCTACACTTGACCATAATTAACTAATAACATTAATTAGTCATAAATCTTATCACACTACACAAGGACCTTCAAGAATGAGTGGTTTAACATTGGGTTCATATACAATATATTAAAGATAAGGGATAATCAAGAGTTATAAGCAAGACACTAATGATCAAAATCTAATTCTAAGATATGAAAATCTATCCTAACTCAATATGTGACTTACAAGAAGACAATCCATTTTGCAAAGAGGTAGGAGAGGACAAATGAGAGAGAGTGAAGGTAATACTACTAACAGTCATTAGAAATCACACACGTACATTGATTGTAATCATTTGATAAGATAAGAATCATATTTAATCAACACTAAAAGCCATATTATAAGTGTCTATACTCAACTAAATGATCCATAACAAGCCATTCGAGTAAACATATATAGGAGAAATGAAGAAAAGAGAGAAGAGAGACATATGATTAACTCCAATGAAAAGTGTCACTTTATCCAAGTCAGTTACAATCTAAGAAGAGAGTCTACGATAAATTTTATCCATCACTTTGGAATTTATTACTTTATTATGATGAGTTTATACATGAATGGTGTAGAAGAGAATCCTTCGTTCCTTAGATAACTCATGAAGCCAATTTGAAACATCCCTAATGATTGGAGTTGAGAAATGAAAAGTTAAATTTTATTTTATAACTCATATTTTGATACACTCTACTCTATTTTGAAATTTTTTATGCTCTAATATCTTCAATTATTGCATTTCTTCACACCTAGTCATGGTAGAGATTCGTATTCATTGCCCATATAGACTTGCTAGTCTATACGTTTTATTTTCTTGGTATTACCCATTGTAATGGAAATAATACCTTCATGCAAACATTATAAAATGTTTATGGTAATATATTATATCCAAAAACCCATATTTTTTCATGATACATAGCTTCTAAGTACTTCAACCATGTTATTTTATCTCTCCCAGGAGACCATGTCACCTTTTCATAAGCACTCCTTCACTACATTTGTAATTTAGAACTATACGAGAAATTTCAAAAGTAATAGTGTGTATTATTGGGTTTTATAAGTTTTATTACCTTCTAAACCAAATTTATTAATGAATTTCATTAGCTCATATTTCTAAAAACCTTTTTGTGAGCCTAAAATTTTGTAAAAGTATAGCGTTAACTACGTTCATACAAGTGAAAGTACAAAAAAATTAATTTGTGATTACAATCTTCGAGAGAAGAATAATTTATAGGTGTTTTTAATTTATAATTAAATTCATTTGTATCCCTTAAGAATTCAATCTCCTCCATTAACTTCTTGGAAGGGTTTTAGCAGGGTTTAATGTGTTACTAATTCTTAACAATGGTTCATATAAAAAAGCACTCTAATTACCTAAATAATGCCAAAAGGTTTGAGTTAATAGAGTTATTTAATTTACCATAATATATTTTTATCCCATTCATTCCTTCTTAGATGTTTAATGCAAAACTTTAGGCCTTCTCAAGCTCCTCCTAAGGCAAAATAATATTTTTGACTGTTACTCATCCTTAATGATTTTTAATAGCATATATATATTTTGAGCAAAAACAAATTATTAAATATTGGAGTGTGAGGAATTATATGACATGTTTAATATCCAATCCTTCACATTTATATCCTCCATGAGTTTATAACCTCAAAATAGTATCCTCTCAGGTATGATAGGTCTGTGTGTAAGGGATGAGAAAGAATTTTAGACCTATAAGCCATCCAAATGAGTGTTAATAGTTACGATTATATAAAATAGGTATATAATAAACTATAACATGTCTCAAATTATTATCCCAAAGTTTATTTATATCTAATTGGTTTTGAACTTGAATTTTTTATACATAGGGTTTATAGGTAGATTAGTGTTTTACAACCTAACTATCATGTTTTGGAATATTAATCACATTCAAGGAGTTAAATATGTTTGGGGAGATATTACCATGAATTACCCATATATAAAGTATCTAAAATATCTAAATCACCTCAATACTACCAGTTTCTCCATTTTTCACCCATAAGCATGTATGTGCACATTAGACCTGTAGGTCTTTGTTAGGTTTCATGAAATGTCAACACTCTCAATACCTATTTATGATTGTTTTATTCTCCCCATATATATTAAAAACATAATTCCATATCCCAAACAATTTATCACACCTCAAAATCTTCAAACTCATCTCAAAATGCATATTCTCTTCAATTTCCCTAATTTAACATATAGGTGTTCATGACTCCATGATTGGAAGTTTGAGGTAGACATCTTGACATTGGATATTTGGGGTTATTGAATGATTTTAATGTATTTATAATTATTATATTAAACTATACTAACATTTTTACCCTTTTTTATCACACCACACATAGAAACATTTCTCATTTTTATTTCTTATAGGCCTATATGCAATCAATTAGGCCTCTTTGTTGCAGGTGGTCATTTAATATTCCATATGATAGTTTATCCTTCATAAAGTGGTTTTTAATGAAATTAAATTTTAAGTTTAGTTCCTTTTAACATATACACCATATTTTTTCTTCAAAACATCATCACCAACATGCCTTTTTTCCCTCTATTTGCTAATAAGCTTGTAGGTAGTCAATTTGGCCAAAACACTCATTTTATTGTGTTTGGTCTTCTTTGACCCTACATGATCAATGGAAAAAGTATAGGTAGACTAAAATATGTTTTAAGATAACTTTATATCCATTAAATGTGTTCTACTTCCTTAGGACATTAACTTGAAGATCTTACATTCCTCTATAGGTTCGACATAGTCCACCTGATAGGATATCTTCAATCAAATTCCCAATGAATACATGATCTCAATTTAATAAATTAAACATGTCTAGGCCATGATGGGGATGAGAAACCAATTTAATATGGGTTATTTAACTTTGAAACAAGGTCAAAATTATCTTCCCAGTCCTCAATAGACCTATGGAGGCCTTTCTTGATCATTCTAGTGTTTCATATGAATTCAATGAAACTCCGAATATTTAGACATTTTTATTAGGTCTTAAAAAACCCATGAGACTCATCAAACTATTCTCACTTAAAAAACTATAGGTGACTATACCCCTCTGATTGAGAGCATGTTATGGCTTAGAGAGACTACATTATGTAATAAATGTAGGTTGAATAAGGGTGGAAAATGAATTGATGATATTTATAACACCATAATATATCTATCCATAATTTGTTTTAAAAAAATTCTCTCTTTATGACATTAACAAGGTTTACCTTGGACTATAACTTATAATAACTCTTTTGATTACATGATCCTCTATGTAAAATCACTATTCTATCTCATTTTATGTTTGGTAATAGTTTAAGGAGGATAATATGAGGATTAATATGTTAAATAATTTTCATATAGGTAATTTAAAGGGAATAAATGTTTAAAGTGATAAAAATCATGCGTTTAAGTTCTCTTCCAAGACTATAATTCACTCAAATGGAGGTTTCATTATTTGTTATGATGGAAAGTGTGAAAAAAATACTATAATATGGTGTGAAGGATGTGATTTAACCTTTGATGATATAAAATAATCATTCATTTTCAACAATGATCTCAATAATGCATTTAAAATGTCTAAAACTAAGCCTATGAGATTTAATGTTTATTTTCTATACCTTAGCTTCTTAACAATTGTTCATAACGTTAAGGGGATTAAATAGAAAACAAATGGAATAGATTGGAATGGAATTAGGGTCACATCATATGACCAATATCTTGGGATATAATGTCCTTTCACCTTAAATCACCAAGTGAAAACACGTTGCCTATCTTGAGCTACCAAGAATATTTATGGAGAAATGAAGTGGGGTTTTTCAATGTTTATCTCTATAATTGCACATTTATCATGGATTTAGGTCTAATAATACCATGATGAAATATTGGATAGTGTTTAATTTTCAAACCATCATAAACCCTCTATAAAAGATTACAAAAATTATGATTTTCTCAAGATCTTGATGGTTCTGACCTTTGGAACTATTGGTGATGGTCAACTAGGTGACTCTCCATCTTCTCCTAACTTTTAAGGGTGTGTATGCAGTTTTAAAAATGTTTCATACCTTTATTTTCATATAGATATCTCAAAAATATTCATTGGTAAGCTAGAAAATGATGAATAATAGTTACAAGGAAGACTTCCAATGTTAAAAATCATATATATTAATCATATATAGGATGTGTATAGTTAGGTACAAGTATGATGTCATAACATAGGTGTTATATGACTTCAAACATCCCTTATCCAAAGAAAAAATATTTATATTTTATATTTTCTAGTAAGTATGGTTTCCACACTCAAAAGTACAATGAGACTAAAGTAATATAATACGTTAATATTGTCAAAAATAGTTTAAACTCTATAAATTACTTTTAAAACAATGACATCAACTTACTAGTTATGCTTATTTAACTAGTTTGGTCAGCCTTAGGTTGTGGTTGTTTTGGAAGGCTCATCACCTTGTCTCTTTGATCATTCCTCCTCATGAACTTAATTAACATTTAACCTTCAATTCATAAATATTAACTTAAACAATGTTAAATATAAAATGCAGACTATAAATAGTGGTCAGTACATGACAATACCAAGTGACTTGACTCAAATACCAACTAAACGATCTTAAATGACTTTGTAAACTACCAAGAGGACACATTACCTATAAACTACGATCACTAATGACCAAAACAATACTATCATATTGGATATCAAGAAGGTTAATATTAAGTTAATCAAAGTTTCAAAACATCGTCATTCTTGGTAGCCAAATTTTGGCTAACATATTTGGAAACCTCCTAGGATTACATCCCTATTATGCACTTTAAATTGGTTTCCTAGTGATTAACAAGGATGACATGAAAGTTGCTAGTCAAGTTTTTTCCTTGCTTGACCTAATCCATTCTTGAAAACCACCTTCTTTGGCCTTACCTCAAATGAATATTCAATAGTAAACATGTATCCAACAAAGATAAATTCATCTTGATCTTCAATTCTTACCTCATAGTATTATCCATCCTTGACAATGCAAGAAACCTTCAAAGTGACCATATTTTTATTCATAAAGGCATTAGCATATTTAAATTTTATTGGTTCTCTAAACTCCATCTCTTGATCACCTTGAAAAGTGTCATCTTCATCATATGTTATCACATCATGAATTTGAACTTCTTGGTGATGACCAATAGGACTTGTTGGAGAGGTAAGAAATTTTAAATTTTCATCAACTTCCTCTTGTTATTGAGGTATTATATTACCAATATCATCAAATTCCTTGAAAATATCCAAGTAGGATTTCCAAATGTCCTCAAAACCACCTTATACCTATTCATCAGACCCAACAAGATCATTAACCATGGTGTTCTCTTCAAGAGACTTCTCATAAAAGTCTTCACCACATTTATTGGCGAGGGAAAAAACCTTAGCACTCTCCACATGGGATATAGGTTCACTATCCAAACTAGATCAAAATGTTTCTAGATATTCTTAAAATGCAACTTCTTCTTGTTCACTTGACAACATGCTGAGTCTAATTTAATTCTTACTATTATTTTGAGGAATAATAGGCTGGTTAAAATATTCAAATTTTTCAATAAAATATTGACATGATGAAATTTATCTTTTTCAAGTTTTATATTTTTCTCATGAGGTTCAACAAGGATAATAACCCATGTATCATCAAGAAGACTTATCTCATGTTTAGCTACAATCTACTCATTTACTACATAGTCACCTTTTTATTCATTAAAACATAATCCATGATAGCTATGTTCATCTTATTATTCCTCCATGGATAATGTAATCTCACATACCCATTCAAGGTTCAATTTTTCATGTGTTTCTTATGCTAAACCTAATTTTTCATCTTATAGGAGGATAAATTTTTTTACAACTTTATGTTAGAGTTCACTTTCATGTTAATAAAGGGGTCAAATGATTTCCAAACAAGTTCATATCTTATATTAAGCTATAATATATCTTCTACCATGCCTCATCAATATATTTTTATTCATATTCTCAATGGAATCATTATGACAAGAGGTTGTTGTCATATTAGTTTTCAATCCTCCATCAAGACCATCTTTGTCATCATCCTTGAAAACTAATTTTCTTATTTTTTGACAAAGAGGACTACCCAAAAATATCTCTTCATCATATAAACTAGAGACACTCTCCTCCTGACCTTATTAAGTTTCACTTGGAGATTATTGATTTTCATTTTCAAGGTCTACCACCTCATCACCTAGTTTTGACAAGTTCTCCTTTACATTTTAATTCCTAACTTCTGCCCTTAATGCAACTAGTTCTCCTTCATAAAAGGAGGGGATGAGTGGGTGAGATACTTCATTATATTGATTAAAAATTGAGAGAGTGTCCTTATAACTTAATAATTTGGAATTTTTACTTTGATTATGATGTTCTTGAAGAGATGGAGAAGAGAATTGGATTGAGGGTGTTTTATTATTCTCTTTCCACTCTTCAATTTCTCTCTTAAACTTTGATTTTTTTTAATTTCATGGATGATTTAAACTTGATGGGTAGGTGAATGCCTTGATGAAATTGATAGAAATTTTGACTTAACCTCCATAAACTTATCCCTTTATTGATTTTGGATAGGCATTGGAGAAAATCATTTCTCAAAAGTAGGCATGACATATCAAGGTTATTAGTCTAATAAGGTCTTCAAGATGGAATGGTATTAATATCTCAAGGAAGATTAGGTGAATATTGAATTATAATAGGCCAATTTTGATGGAATATTATAACTTGTGATGGGTTTGGTTTAAAATAAAGCTGATTTAGAGTAGGAGGAAGCATAAAAGATTGAATATATTACATTTGTTTACTTTATTCAAGTGATAATCTATTCTCAATACATTGAATCAACCCTCTTGTTTATAACACTTCATCAATTAGAAATTGTTGGTTTTCTCTCTCAATGGATACCCAAATATTCTTGACAACCTATAATAAAATTATTTCTTTATGAATGATCTCACTCTGGTTGGAAGCGATAGGGATATTTAGTCAAAGATCTTTTTCTCTATCAATATCCTTCATTTTCACTTCATACTTTGATAGAATTTATTTTATGGATTGAATAGGATTCTCATAGATTTCACAAGGTTGTATATAGGGATAATTAAGATACCAAAGGTGATGAGTTAGATTGGGAGAGGGCATATAAGGATGTTGATAGTCTTGATGAGGCTAACATGCTACTTTTTCAGAGTCATTAGAGGTGAAAACATGAATCTCGTCAACATGATATAGAGAATATGAAGGCATAAATTATGAATCTCAATAAAAAATGATTATAATTCATACTAGTTTATAATTTTAGGAACTTGAACTTTTTATACAAGTTGAAATTCAATTGGATTGGCCACTGATGCTTGTTTTCATTCCTTCAAAGATTGATGTGTTGAAGAGAACCATCAAGAAATATTTAATGGGATAAAATCCTTATCTTACTAGGCATGCCAAAATTACTATCATCAAAATTTAAATAGTTGAGGAGGTTTTTTGAGCTTCCTCACTTAATTGATAACGTGGAGACACCTATAAGCTATGGGTATCCTAGTCAATTAGGTGAATTTATAGATAGGGCTATCTATTTGTATGCTATCACCCTTCAAACTACTATTCAAACTATTTATTTCAAGGGAAAAGGGAGAGAAAAAATTAAAGTAAACTAGGGAAGTTACACACCAATTTAACACCCGAAACATGACCATAATGCACTAAGAACATGAGTTAGGATTGAATCTAATCACACTACTCAATAAGTACCTTTAAGAATGAGTGTAACAATGTGGGGGTCATAAAAATGTATTTAAAATAAGGGATAATCATGATATATAAGAAATAAACTAATGATTTAAATCCAAATCTAAATAATGAAAATATATCCAAGCACACCATATGACCTGCAGGCATATAATCCATCTTAAAAATAGGGAGGAGAGGACAAATGAGAGAGAGTGAAGGCACTACTACTATAATTCATCAACATTCACATAAGTAGACTAATTCAAAGAATTTAATAAGGTAATAATTATCTTTATTAAATATTTAAAGGCATATTATAATTTTTTAGTTTGTTAGGGCTTCACCGTACTCAACCAAAGGATATATAACAAGCCATTAAAGGCAACATATATAGGAGAAAGAAAGGAGAGAGAAGAGAGGCATAATATTAACTAAAATGAAAAGTGTCACTTCATCCAAGTCAATTAAATTTCAAGAATATTTTTTAAGAGAAATTTTATCCATCTCTTTGGCATGAATTTCTTGCTTGATGATTATTTTCTAGAGCAATGACATATAAGAGACTCATCAATTCCTTAAATAATTCATCAATCCCATTTGAAACTACCCTCATGATTATAGTTAAAAAATGAGAAGTTTAATTTTATTTTATAACTCATATTTAAATACATTTTTCTCTCTCTAACACTTGGTTATGCTATATTATCTTTAATTAACACCTTTCTTCATAGCTAGTCATGGTAGAGATTATTCTTCATTAACCATATAGGCTTAGTCCATCAATATGATTTTCTAGGCATTATCCATTAGAATGGAAATAATACCTACATGAGAACTTTATACAAGTTTTTTGGTCATATATTGTATCGAAAGATATATATTTTAACATGCTCCATAGTTTCCAAGTTATTTAACCATGCTATTTTCTCTCTCCTAGTTGATGATATCAACTTTTCAAAAGCATTTCTATATTGCCTTTGAAAGCTGGACCTATAAGGGAAATTTTATAAGTAAGAGAGTGGATTTTTGAGTTTATAAGGTATATTACATTCCACAAAAACTTAACCAATGATTTTCATTAGTTTATATGTCCAAAAACCTTATTTTGAGCCTAAAACCTTACACAAGTACATAATTAAATGTATCCACATAAGTAAAAGTATAGAAAAATTATATGGTGATAATCCTCTTGGATTGAATAATACTATTATGGTGTATTTTATGTCTATTAAATTCATTCAAATACCTTATTGATTCAATTTCCTCCATTGGGTGTTTAGAAGGGTTTTAGTAGGGTTTAAGGTGTTTCTCATTCTTAGCAATGGTTCATATAGATAAGGGATCAATTTCCTTGAATAATGAAAAAAGGTTTGAGTGAATATAGGTATTTAATTTACCGTAATATATTTTTATCCATTTTATTCCCTCCTATATGTTCTATGCAAAACTTTAGGGATTCTCAAGCTCCTCTTAAATCAAAATAATATTTTTAACTACTCTTATTCCTCAATGATTGTTCATAGCATATAAAATTATTTAGCAACAAATAATGATAAAATATAGGAGTGTGGTTACCTACCTAAAAAATATAATATCCAATCCTTACCATTCATATCCTACATAAAATTTTAAGCTCAAAATAGTAGCCTCTCATGTATGATTGGTCTACGTGTAATGGTTGAGAAAGAGTTTTAGGCCAAGAAGCCTTCTAAATGAGTGTTACAAGATAGAATTACCTCAAATGGGTTTTGAATAATCTATAACATGTCTTTCATAATTATAAAAAATGTGATTTCTCTCCAATTGGTATTTAACTTGGCTTGCTTATACATAGGTTTTATAGGCAAATTTAAACTTTTCACCCTAATTTTCATGTTTTAACATCTTATTCGCCTGCAAGAAGTTCAATATTTTATATTATATAATACCATGAATTACCCATAACCAAAGGAGCTAAAATATTTAAAACACCTCAATACTACAATATTTTTGACCCTTTTTTCACCTAGAGGCCTATAGATAAACATTAGGCTTATAGATACGTCTTAGGTTTCTTAAATTATCAACACTCACAATGCCTCTTTATGATTGTTTTATTTTTCTAAGAGAGATAAAAAACCTCATACCATATCCTAATTTTTTTTTACACCTCATAAGCATTAAGTTCATCTCAAAATGCATATTCTCTTAAAATTTTCTAAACGAGCTTATATGTGTTCATGACTCCATGACTACAAGTCTAAGGTAAACCTCTTAACAATTGTTATTTTGTTTCATTAATGATTATTAAGGATGTATAATTATTATATTTACCTATAAATACATTTAAAACATTTTTTCAAACCACATAAGCAACCTTCCTCATTTTTTATTTTTATAGGCATATATATAGTTAATTAGGTTGCTTAGTTGTAGGTTGTCATTTAGGATTCTCTATGATAGTTTAACCTTCCTAGAATGGTTTGAAATGGAAAGAAATTTTACCCTAATTTAATTTTAAACTATACACCATATTTTTTTAATTAAAAATATCATCACTAACATGCCTTATTCCCCTCTATCTACTATCAAGCCTATAGGCAGTCAATTAGGCCAAAACCCTCATTTTCTTGTATTCAATCTTTTTTTAACATTATATGATTAATGATAGAATTCTAGGAATATTGGATTATATTTTTACATAAATTTATATCTATTCAATGGACTCAACTCACTTTGTATATTACCTTTAATATCTTATAGTCCTTTATAGGTTCCACATACTCCATTTAATAGGATATCTTCTTCTCTATGACTGATCACCTGTGACTTTCACCATTTCATCCTTCAATCAAAATCCAAATCAATACATGATCTCAATTGAATACACTAAACATGTATAGTATATTATTGGTATGATAAACCAATCCCATATTGGTTTTTTCAAGTTGTAAATAAGGTCAACAATATCCTCCCAGTCTAAATAGACATATTGAGGCCTTTCTTGGTCATTCTAGTATTTCATATGACTTCCATGACAATCCTAATATTCATACCTTATTATTATTTATTAAACAAACCATGAGACTCATTAAAATTTTCTCACTTTTAAATTTGAGATTAGATCATCTTGCTCTATAGGCAAACCTATAGGGGACTCTACCCTCTCATTGGGAGCATGCCATGGCTCAAATAGACTAATTTTTTTGTGATGAATGTAGATTAAAGAAGGATGGAAAATTAAGTGAGAATACTTTAAATATAATAATAAATGTCTCAATTCATTAAAAACCCCTTGTTTATCTCATCATGACCTCAATAGGATCTATATTAGACTGTAACCCACAAAAAATCTATTGAACACATGATCCTCTCTCTCAATTCATTATTATATCTCATATCATACATGGTAATAGTTTGAGGAGGATTATAAGAGGAGTGATATATTAAATTAAATTTATGATATGTCACTTAAAATGAATAAATGTTTAGATTGATAAAAATTAATCTTGTTGGTTCTCTTCTAGGATTAGAATTCACTCAAATGAAGGTTTTATTCTTATTGATGCTAGCATGTGTGAAAAAATAAATATAAAATGGTGTGAGATAATTATGTATAATTTAATGATATCACACAATAATTATTTTTAAAAAATTATATCAATAATGCCTTTAAAATGTCTAAACCTAAGTTGTGGGATTCAAAGTTTCTTTTATTTAACTTGACTTCTTAAATTTTTTTAATAAAGTTCATGGGATTAAATATATAACCAATGCATAAAAATGGAATTTAAATAGGTTCTCATATTATGTACAATATCTTGGCCTCTAAATTTATCTCTCATCAAAATACCAAGTGAAAAATTGTTTCCTATCTTGAGCTACCAAAAATACCAATGGAGAAATAGAGTGGGTTTTGGCATTATTTAGCTCTACACCTCCACTTTTTTCTTGGATTTGGGTCTAAAAGGACCATGGTTACCTATGTAATATTTTTTAATTTGAAAACCATGATGAACCATCTATGAAATATCATTGAAAATATGTTTTTCTCAATATTCTAATTATTTTGACCTTTAGAACTTCTAGAGATGGTGAAATAGGTGACTCTTCCTCTTCCCCTAAACTTTATAGACATGGAAAAGGTTTATCAAACATTTGATACCTTTATTTGAATATATCTCTCTTAAAAATCTTCATTGTTAGTTTGGAAAATGATGAAAAATAGTTACAAAGAAGACATCCAATGTTAGAAATCATTTATGTAAAGCATTTAGAGGATGTGTATAGTCAACTAAAAGCATGATGTCATAACATTAATTTTATGACTTAAAACATACATTATCCAAGGATAAAAATTTTAAATTTACTCTTTACTATTAATTATCATTTCCACATTAAAATACATAGTGAGACTACAATAGTAAAATACCTCAATCTTATAAAAAATAACTTAACCTCTCTAAATTGATTTAAAAACAATATCATCAACTTACTAGTTCTACAAATTTTGACCATTTTAGTTATCCATAGGTCATGTTTATCTTGAAAGGTTCATCACCTTGTCTCCTCAAGCATACCTCCTCATGTACATGATTTCCATTTAACATTAACTTTGTCAAACTTACCTTAAATAATGATAAACACAAAACAAAGACTATAAATATTGACCACTACATGAGAAGGCCAAGTAACTTGACTCATCTACCAACTAGACCATCCTCAATGACCTTGTAATATACCAACCAGGACACATTACCTATCAAATTAGATCATTAATGAGTAATGTAATACTTTGATAATGTTTATTAGGAAAGTTAATATCACATTCATCAAATTTTTTAATGATCCTCATTTGTTGTAGACAAATTTTGGCTAAAACTACTATTAATTACATCTACCCATATATTTCTTCCTGATTTATGAAATATTTGACCCCAACTAGACATTTTCCCTTTATATTGAAAATGGAAAGAATATAAGATACCATATCTCAGTTATTTATAGTCAAACATTTTCTCTTAACATTCTAAAAATTATTTATTTTTTATTTTAAACTTTATTATTCTCTTAATAGTTTACTCAATTTCAAAGGTAATAAATATGAATAAAACTAAAAGAATATTTCAAAACTTCATTGAGTCCTTTTATCAAAATAATACTATATATATTGATAAAAACTTTGAACAAAATTATATGAAATATATGAATATAAACCCAAGACAATCGATATAGCATTGTATTTATTAACATGCCTATGTATATACTAAACTTGGAAACCATTAATTGATTTCAAAAACTTTTGAAACCTTTAATTTAGACATCATCAAAACTAAATTCCAATATTGACTCAAAATATGGATATGATGATAATTTGTGAAAAAAGTAAATTTATATCTAAATCTTTTTGAATTTGTATCTAGGTGTCAATTCTAAATTTTTAATCTCAACAAATGCAATCACACTTTACTAATTTTTTAATTAGAATGATTTTAAAACAAAAAAAATAATCACATTAAAAATAATTTTAGATTAAAATAAAAGGATAATGTTGATAAATTTAATACATGGAGTCTTAAAAACATTGATATTATTTTTATGAATACCTCTTTCACTCATATTCCTCCTTGAACTCCTTTCATGGATATGATATACCTAGAGTGTTCAATCATTTATGCCTTAATAGAAACTAAATTCATGTAAAACTTATCTTGGTATTTAAAATAATTAAGGATAGATTAAAAAATGTGTATGATGGTAAAATAATACCAAAGTAGATGATAATAAGTGAGGACTATAGTGTAGTACTAAGGATGGAACTTTAAGGTGGGGCATGGTTTTCAAATTTGAACAAGTTTTGAGTAGGAGAAGGGTGATGGTGATACGATAGAGTGAGATGAATGGGATTGGATACTGTATGTAATCAAAAATACATCATGTCTATAAATTAATCCTAGCTTGGAGAAGATAAAGTATACCTACACTTTTGATTGGGAATACATTTTTTAAGATGGAACATGACCAATATGGGGATCTACTAGACTTGATTATGGAATCATTTGTCACAATACACCATGTAAGGTAGGGTTCCAAGTCCTAAAGTCTAATACAATCATGTAGCAACCCTAAAAAATTCCTAAGTTTAATGTTCACTCTATTCTAATAAATAAGAAATTAAATCTAATCTAGTAGAAACCAAAGCTTGTGGCACAAAGTGGGGTTAGAAACAAAACAAACTAAAGTAAACATGCATATAATATATATACTCAAATCAATATATATAGAATCCTAATGCATGGAAATAAAATCACAACTACATTATCTATCTACTCTTATAAAGGAGAAATAAAGTTAGGAATACTTACCTTAAATACAAACCCATTGATCCTCAATCTCTCCCTTGTCCATGGTGATTCACAAGAGATTGTTGTGGTATGTAATGATAATAAACACAAATCAGTTCTAAGCTACATAACCTATCTATGCATTCAAAAGTATTCTCCATAAGACAAGATATGTTTCTCTAAAGAAAGTATGGTACCCTAAGATTTATTCCTTAACTACAATGGTCAATAAGCAGATGTTCCTTTACACTTCTTATTCACTTTTATTCTTACAAATGGTTGGAAATGAACTTCTATATATAAGAATATCTTAGCCTAAATCCTCCTAGAAACATTAATTGTACATGTTCCACTCAGTCTACCCTATATGTTTTAAGAGATAATTCAATAGGTCACATAAAAGGCTAACAAAAAAAAAAGTTAAAAATACTACTAGACTATAGAGATTTGACCCTATTCCACCTAATACAACTAACTATCCAAAAGGGAATTAAGGAGAGAAAAAGAGGATGTAAAGAGGAAAAATACTAGAGGAATGTGCAAGGGAGGAGTAATAACTTAGGAAATGGTTTTAAGATCTAGTTAGATTGGTAATAATGTGGAAAAAATGGAGACCAATCCTAATAATCACTAAAGGTCTACCCACCCCTTTCCTAGTGTACCCCTTAGGGTGTACACTTAGAGAGATTGAGTCTCAATGGATTCTTATAAGATGTAAAGAATTAATATTTGATAAAAGGTTAAAAATATTATCTGTAGACATATGCCCTATTTGAATCTCATCATGTGTCACTAAGGTGAAATAGGGGATGGTGGTTCAATAAATAAAATAAGGACACATAACACTGATGCTAAAAAAAATGTTGTAATATTTTAAAGTAAAAATAACTAAAAGTAAATAACTAAAAAGGGAAAATAACTAAAAATTAAATTTGATGCATACCTTAACTTACATTTATCATTAAATTGTTTTTTTGTGTTATTATGTTTGATTGTATAGGGTGCAAATACTACTTTTGACAAACCCAAGAATATAAATCTAAAGAGAAAAAACAAATAAATGCAAGAATAGCCAAAATAACTAGTGTTATAAGGATGGGGCACATTTGGGTAATTTGGAAAGCTAGGGTGACAATTGTTATGTTAGACCAAATGACCAAGTCAAACAATAAGAGTAAATTAGGTAATGAAAAATCCAAGGCTACTAAAGACCCAAAAACTCAAATAAGTTATTCCTAAGTAAGAAAGGAAAACTCACCAAGTCAAATCAGGGATACACATCAAAAAGGATGAAACAATAAAAAAAATTAATTGTAAAAATAAGAAATAAAAATGGTAAAAGAACATTTATGAGTGAGAAGTAACAATCCACATCTCACTCAATAATGGAAAAAGTACATAAAAAGGATAAACAACATTGTTGAGTGAGAAATAATAAGCTAACCTCAGTTAATAATGAAAAACTGGTATGAACTTAGGTGTCCATAACAATATGATAGTAAAATAATGACAAATGGTAAAAAGAAAATAATGTAAGTGTATATATGTAAGTCATTGTGTAAATAAATAAGAATCCAAAGTTACTAAAACATGTTTCACTCTAAGGATAGATAAAACTAAAACAAAGTAGTGCTAAAATGTTTTTAAGAGATGAAGAAGAATGAAATAAATAAGGGAAAATATATTTGTAATCAAAATTTGTCTATCAAGGGGGAAATGAAATGGGTGGAGGGGAGAATGAAGGAAAAACTAAGTAGAGGAACTCTTTATCGAATTTAAGACAATCAAATTAGGTTTGTCAAAACAAGATTACTTTCAACCTTAAGGACTTGAAATAACTTATCTTAGCCACAAAATTCTTATGTCAACAAATGAAATATAAAGATCATCCTATGAAGGCTAAATGAATGAAAATTAAAATGGACCTACCTCCCCACAATGTGCTCCCCATTCCTTAGAACCCCTTATAGATCCATCGATCTACTATAAATATTAGGTACTTGCATGAAAAAGTATGTAGAACCATAGAGTATTTTTAAATCCATTATTCTAGTATACTAGCCTATTACACCCCAAAGGATCTTGATTCTATGTGAGGCTAGTTTTTTAGTTTGAGATTCAATTAGAGATAGGAGATGTGTTTGTAATCACATATTTTGGTGTGAATTTAAATTTTGAGATTTCTATGTTGCCTTTTATATATCATTTTATTTTATTTCAAATGATTTTGATTTTAACTTTCTTGACAGATATTTTGAATCTTCCTCCATATAGATTTGAAAAACAAAACATGGTTGTTTAAAGATGAATTTCATTTGAATACTTGGGACTTGGTTGCTAAAAGAGAGAACTTCAAATATCATGGGGTCTAAGAGTCTCATAAATCTAAGTGAAATAAAAGTACTATCTTATCTTCAACCTTGTTTGATCTAATGTGGAGTGATAGAGAGGGAAAGTCAAGGGAATAACACATGAAAAAAAATTAAATTACTTCAAATTGCAAAAAATGTGAAAAAGGGGGGAAAATGGATACAATGACAATAAAGGAGTGATTCCTTAGCATAAGAATGAAGGAAATGGAGGAAAACATGCTAATATAGATTGTTGTACAAATTTCATCTATCAAAAGAATCAAAAGATAAAATTTAAGAACAAGGATATAAAAGGATGGTAATTTATGAGGAGGGTTGGGTCCTATCCATGGTATTACAATAAAAACCATAAAATAGAAACCCAAAAGGGAGCCAAAAAATCAAAATGTGAAAAAATAAAATGATAAAATAAGTAAGAGGTGGTATTTTGTGAGGACAGCTAGGTCCTATACATGGTCTTACATTTCAAACTCATAAATATAAACCCATAGGGGTGAAATCTAAATAAGGGAAACAATAATCATAGAGTAATCATAAATCTACGAAGGCAAAGAATAACATAAAAAAATAAAATCTGTATATGATGATAAAAATGAAAGAAAATTCCAAATGTAATGTGAAATAAAACCAAAGAACATAAAGGAAGACAATGATGCCTATACATAAAGTAAAAGATATAAAGTGCACAAAAACTAAGAAACATCAGACAAAAAGAATAAGGAAGATCTATGATAATGTTTATATCAAATATGAGCATGAAAAATACAAGTTTATATGTCTTGAAAGGTTTCTTGAAGTTAAATTTATTTGTTATTATGTATTGTTTAATAAGAGTGGGCATCATAAAATGCCCCAATGGGTAGTTGGTTTTAGGTATGGGAATCAAAAAATGACCCAACGTTTGAAGGGACATGTGGAGGGGAATTTTAAGATGCCTCAACATGTGATTTAGAATAAGGTAATGTTGAATTATTAGAATTATTTCAATGGGGTGGTTGGTGCATTTAAAGATAGGCAAATGTGTTGGTTTTTTAGATTTTAAGGATGTTGAATGTGACATATGATGTGTAGGATAGGTATGAAGAGGTAAAGGAGGATCATGGATGATATGCTTTGGAGTAGACATTTTAATTAGGTACTCCATTGGTTCATGTGATATAAGAGGTTGAGGTTGAATGGATGCAATAATATGTTTAAAGTTATTCATGTTAACAATCCTTTCCTTATTAGTGTAGGAAAATGGATCGACTATGGTTTGAACAAAATTAGTGGATGAGGTATGGGTATGTAAAATTTTTTTTTGTTCTTAGGTAATTGATTTTAATGTGATTATGGTTCTTGAGATTGAATTTGAGAAGCTTGAAGATAGTCTTGATAACATTGTTTTTTTAGAACATCAAGATTGAAATGTAGTCCAAGCAAAGAAGAAATAAGAAAATGGTGAAGATCATGACAATACTCATGAGAATGACCTATAGTAGCATGCCACCAACAAAATTAATTATAATTTTACCATTTTGGAGGTTTTTAAGGATCAAAAATCATGGGTTTAGAGTGTGGAAATTTATTTTTAATTTATTCTAGAGTCAAGGGTGGGTGGTTTAGGTTAAAATTGATTGAATTGGATTCTCAATTTTGATGTTGGGAAGGCTTTTATGAATCTATATTATGATAAAATGATTTAAAATGTTATTTAATAGTTGTTTTAGATGGTTCAAATTGAGTCATAAGAAAGTTTTGCTTTTTTCATTGGTCTAAGTCTTCTTCTAAATTTTGAGGGGAAAAGATTTAAACTTTGTATTGAAGAGGAGGTTTAAGAGAAGTGACAAATAGTTTTAAAATAGTATAATTATTTATGTTATGGTCCACTTGTTGAGAAAGAGACCTACATTATTTGATGAAAGTATGAGTAGATTCATTATGAAGTTGGTTGCCATTGAGTAAATGGCTAAGCTAATTTTTAGAAAGGTCATCATGTTAGAGTTCGTTCAATAGAGCATTGACTAAATCCTCTGGTTGTGAGATGGAATGTCAAGGAAGTTTGTTTTACCATTCAAGTGAATCACTAAAAAAGGTTTTGGATAAGATCTTTATAGTATCAAAGGTGTTAGTTTAGACTCATTCCTTATAGGGATTACCAGAAGACTTAAGAAAGATAGTAGGGTCCTTAGTCCCATTATATGTGATAGTTTGAGAAATGTTTCCAATATCTATGGATGCAATAAATGAGGATAAAGGCTAATTTTAAAAATGTTGAAGCATTTTGTTATTTATTAGAGGTTAAGGGATAATATTCCAATTGGCATCTCTAAGTGGAGGAGGGACAACATTTTATTTTGGTTGAGACATGATGACTTGAGGTGGTTGACTAGTCATGTTTAATAAATATTGTTACATGTTCATAACATGATATTGATTCATTATTTTCATGATGTTCATTTATTTTATGACTTGTAAAAGAAGTTGATTTGTATCAATAAGTAGGCTTGAAGGTTGGGTATTAGTGTCATTAGGAAGAGGATTGGTGTTGATAAGAAGAGGATTGTTTGTAGGTAGATGATTCCAAACATTAGTCTTAGTTTTATTAAGTGTCATAGAAGAAGAAGGAAGCTTGGTAAAACCACCATTATTTTGAGGAGTGTAAATAGTATTAACATCAACATTTTTGAATAATCAAGAACCATCTAGATTATCAATTTTAGTGGTTTCAACCATGTTACTTTGGGAATTGAGAAGACTTGGTGATCTTGTTATGGGTGTAACAAGAGGATTATGAACATTGGTTGTAAGAGTATGAGTGTTGATAGGAGAGGGATTATTGGGTTGGAGATTCCCAAATTTGGTATTGGGAAGAGGATTATGATGAATGACCTCAACTATATTATATTGTGTAGTGATTGGTTTTGGTTTAGGAGAAGAGGAAGGAAAAAATTGGATAGTTTCATTTGAAGTAATGAAATAAGTGAGGTTATTATGCAAATGCTTAGTTATGTAATGTTGTTGAATAAAAGAAGGTTGACTAGATGTCATCATCATGAGATAAGACTTGATAACCACATAAGGAAATAAGAAGAGGTAGAAAATTATAGAAGGTTAACTAGATTGATCCAACATAGGAAATAGGGCCCAAAAGTTATACAAGGTTGACTAGGTCAACCCAATATAGTAAATAGAGGCTAGGAAAATGGAGAATAGGGTCTATAAATAGTATAACTTTGACTAGGTTGATCCAATATAGTGAACAAAGGATAAAAAAATGTACAAGGTTGACTAGGTTGATCTAGTACAATAGAGATGGAAATTTAAGAAGCTTATAATAGTTCATGAGATGAAACAAGATAAATTTTACAAGTCATTTAAAAATAAATAATAGAAAGGAAAAAAATAGTCAATTGGATTAATGTTGGCCAATCTAATTGAAGCACACAACATAAAACATTGTACCAACACTAGGTAATTTAAGTTTTTGTAATACAAAATACAATTTAGCAAAGAAAAAGTAATCAGATTGGAAAGTAAAAATATAACTAATTGGTCAACCTAAATGTTTATTATATTATTAAGATATGATTTTAAAATGTGATGGGAAGTTGGATATAAACAAGGAAATAGAATAACAATCTAAGGATGGTTTTAGGAAGTTTGGGCTAAAATAGAATGTAGTGGCACTAGTACAAGCTTGGTATTGGGGCCTAACCCCTCACTTAACACACCATAATGATAAGGGTATTAGTTTCTTAGATATAATATACAATTAACCATGCTTTATACTTGACTAGAGTATCAAGTTAGCTTCTCCCTTTGTGACACAATCCAAGTAGGTTGGCCCTGGGTAGATAAATGTTAAAATGCTTACTTAGACTATGTGATTTGGCCATGTGTACATAAAATATAGATAATGAAACTAAATTAGAAATTAAAAACCCCATAACTATACTATGTGAACTATTCTAAGCATGCAAGCAACAAGAAAAAAAGGTGTGAACTAATTACTAGTATATAGAGATTAATTCCAACTTGAAAAAGGGTATAGTTTTGACATTATATGCAAAAAAAAAGGAATAGGGTCGACATGATTAAACATGTACTATAGAAGAAAAGTCTAAAAATGAATAAGGTTATCTAGGGTTGATCCAGTTATTTAGATAGCACATAGGACATAGAATTAGGTCGATAACGACAATCTAGTTGACTATGTAGGGTCTATTTTGAAGACTGTAAATTATGAAATCAAAGACATAAGAGGAAATAAAAAAAGAGATATAAAGGAACCTTGGTGGACCAAATATGTTGATAATAAAGATTTCTAGTCAAGAACCTTAGAATATGCTTGAAAATTCTACTAACTAGATCAAATGGGTTGATCAAGATTTACAAAAACTTGTTTTTGAGTGCTTAAAATGTACATGGTCAACTAGGTCAACCTAGTAGATGAATATAGATGCCTAAAAGTGTACAAGGTCAACTGGGTTAACCTATAAGTCTAAATTAGAAGTTTGGAAGTCTAGAAACCTATAGTGGGTCATCTGAGTTAATCTAATTATTTGTTCCTATAAACTTGTGCATATAAATTAGAATTAGATCAATAAATCGATCTGGTATGATAGATATCTGATAAAAATAATGCTAAAAATAATGAAATAAAATGAAATAAATCCTGTAAGGGTTATTTTTATAGAATGTATTCAATTAGAAATGCATCATGTTTTTAAATTAATCTTAGCTTAGATAAGATAGAGCATAGCTACACTTTTGATTGGGAATTTTTTTTTAAAGCAGGAGCATGACCAATATGGGGATTTTATAGACCCAATTAGGGGATTAATTATCATAATAAACCATGTTAGGTAGGTTTCCAAATCCTACAATCTAACACAATCACACAACACTAAAAGAGCCATAGGTTTAATGTTCACTATATTCTAATAAATAAGAAGGTAAATATAATCTAGTACACACAAAATATTTTGGCACATAGTGGGGATTAGAAACAAAATAAACTAAACCAAACATGCATATAAGACATATACTCACATTAATTTATACATAATCCTAATGGATGGGAATAAAATCACAACTATGTTATCTATGTACTCTTACAAAAGATAAATAAAGTTAGGAACACTTACCTTGAAGATGAACCCAACAAGCCTCAATCTATCCATTGGCCAAAGTGATTCATAAGAGATTGTCGTGGTATCTAAGGATAACAAAGAAAAATTAGCTCTAGGCAACACAACCTATCTATACATCTAAAGGACTTCTCCACAAGAAAGGATACATATCTCCAAACAAAGTATGGAAACCTAAGCTTTATTCCTCAATTAAAATGGTCAATAAGTAGATGTTTGTTTAATATTATTCTATTTCTCTTCTCTTATTACAAATGGTTGGAAATTAAGTTTTATATTAGGTAGATTTTTCCATAAATCCTCCTAAAAACATTCACTATACATGGTTGACCCAGTAGATACTTTATGCTTCTAGGGACAATTCACTAGGTCTGAGCTAGGTCGGATGAAAGGCTAAGAAACCCAAAAGGTGAAAAATACCCCTAAACTATATAAGGTAAACCCTAGGCCACCTAGTATAATTGACTATCCAAAAGGGAATTAAAGTAAGAAAAGAAAGATGGAAAGAGGAAAAAGATTGGTGGAATGTGCAAGGGAGGAGTAATAGATTAGGTAATGGTTTAAAGATCTAGTTGGATTGATAATAATTTAATAATAAGTGACAAATTTTTTATGAAGCACCAAAGGTTTTCCCACCCCTTTCACAATTCACCCTTTAAGGTGTGCACTCAGATATATTCAGTCTTGATTTGTTCCTGCAAGATGTAAAGAATTAGTATTTGATAAAAGTTTGAAAATATTATGTTATATAGACACTATTAGGTAGATTAATCTCTAGGAAGGAACTAAAATTTGATCAAAGTGAAGCACTCAAGGAAAACATAATTAGTTTATCATGGGATAATTGTTTAAAGTTCCAAATTTTGTTGAGGGATGGATCAAGAGGTCATAAGATAACACTAGAGGTGTCAAAAGGTAAGGAGACCATGATGTATCCCATTAAATTTTATAAGGGATTCCGTTTGGACATTCCTACATATTTGATAACCATTTCTCCTCCTTATATGGATAATGCACTCATTATACTATTTTTAGGTGTAAAACATAAAATTTATCATGTTTAGTAGTGGGTAGAATGTAAATGGAAACGTAAAGGTCCCATGGAAATTCATGCCACACTAAAGGAGCTATTTATCTTTATATTCAATAATGAAGAATATTTTTCCAAGGTACTTCTCAGAGGTCCATGGGGTTTTAGAAGTATGGGTTTATTTCTAAAAAAATAGAAGACATTCTTTGACCTTAATAAAGAAGATATTACTATGTTATATAGTTCGATTAGACTACCTCTATTTACTAAAACTTACATTATATATTTATGAATTTTCTATTTCCTTTAGGATTTTCTGTTTAGATCAAATAGAGGATTTGACATCATAATATAGTTCAAACCCTATACTCTAATATTTGGTATTTTTAGCTTGTGAAAAATGGGTGTATGGGATCATCAAGTTGAGATACCATCAAGGTACCCTTTTTTAATGAGGATTGATTACATAGTCAATACTCTGAATATGGCCCCAAACATATGTAATTATCTCCTATGTGTTATATTGTGTGTGATCAATGGTATATAATGTAATATTAAAATACATGCAATAATGTATTTTGTAACTTAAAAAATATTTCTCATGGGTTTTTCTTTGAATTCTTTAGGCCTATAATATGACTGCCCCTATGATTGATATAAAAATAGGGAAGAATAGGTTAGTATAACTTAGTTTTGAAATTTATTAAAAGATATTGATTATATTATTCCTCAATATTTTATACATAAATAATGAGTTGGATTTAACTTATATATACCACCTATTTTTTTTTAAAAATCACATAAAGATTAATAAAAGGTAATATGTCAACTAATACATTAAAAAAAATCATGTTTGAGATTTTATAAGGCATGGACACTTGCATTAGAGAATGGATACTAGAATCAACACTACTAACAAATTCTAAGCACAATTGTCCATGAATAAATAAGGCTTTTCAAGCTCTGTAATTTATAATAAAAAATACATATTAGAATTTAATTATATTATGGGATAAAGGTGATTTGAATATTCATAATAACATGGTCATGTTTTATGATAATAATTTAGCCCTAGGATGTGGCATATGTGAGCTTATCAGCTACTAAAAATGTTAATAACTAAATGGTAGATCCTTAAGTGATATTTTTTATGTGTACATTACTAGTTTAACATATAAAACTATAATTAAGCATCTACACCTATAGGGAAATGTGTATTATTATAAATTTTATCAAAGGGGAAAACCCCCTATTAGACATTGGTAGACCTTAACCTTTCCCAAATATCTTGTCCTTGTCCCATATTCTAATGGAGCTATATTACTAATTCACAATGATCATACACATTACCACAATTGATCACCCAATATCTATTATAGTTTGTCAGATCTGGGTGCCATCTAATATATTTTTATTTAGTACTTTACCCTTTTCTAAATCAATAAATAATAAATTCTAAATCAATTTCATATATTGTATTCTATATTTCATACATTTTTAATACTTATCAATTTCTCAGACTTATATTAATACCTATTTAATCCACAATTTTGATTATATAGTAAAAAAATAATGATTTAAGGTCTACTAGCCTTTAATTTTATATGATTAGGATCACTAATTTTTTCCATTTTATGATGATATTATGACTATCATGGTAACACATTGATGTTAATTTCCTATAAATTATTTCTTATTAAAATCCATTGGACATCTATTTCATAGGTTTACACATTGATTAATCATTGTTCCAAGATATTGTTTAAGTAATAAAACATAGTCCCAATAAAAATATGTTCACATGTTTATATTTAAAGTAAATCATACCAATTAATGTTTAAAAACCTAGGGTGGCTATTTTTACTTATTTTTATTTAGTTTTATCTTTTTAATTTTTTTTTTGGTTGTACCAAAAAGTTTCCCCTATCTTATTTACATTTTATTTATTATAACGTCATGGGTCAACACTATCCTTTAGTGGAAATTATTAGATAAAACAAAATAAATATCTCAAGCTAAAATATTCTTAAGGAGAGGTCATGTTCAAAATATCAATTATATAATATATTAAACATAAACCATAATTTCAAATATAAAAAATAATGGTCATAACATGTAATCTTATAACACAAAATTATATCTAAATTTTAAAATCTTTATTATGATCATGTTATAAATTATTAATCACATGAATAATTTGAAAAACATGTAATCCCATCTAGTCATCAGTATTGTAAGTGATTTCCCATGCCTACTTATATTTTAATGCATAAATATTCATTTCCATAAAGTTAATCTACATATTTCACACTATATATAATAATGTCATGGCTAAAGTAAGTGATTTGGTGTACACTTATATTTATAATATACTTTATCAAAGGATTAAAAAACATTTCGTATATTATGGTATAGGTTGCATATGGTCTAATAATCATTAAATTAATTTATAAATCCTTCTACTTAACCATATATGATGTACTCATTAGCCAAGAAAAAGAAGGATATATTATGGTTTAATTAACTAATAATTATTTAATAAAAAGTGTTAGAACCCCACTAGGTTTAACTAAAAAATGGTAAATTATTTATTTTATTTTACTTTATAATCTAATATAGATTATTATTCTTAAAGATAAGTTTATCGATCTTTAAATAAATTAATCTTTTATATATAATTTACT
>JARHVA010004913.1:0-7500 GCA_037957365.1 Torreya grandis | reverse complement strand
TAATCCTTAATAATAATACTTTTCTACTAAGTGCTTATAGGTGCATGCCTATATGGGGTTATGCAAGACATCAATAAGCAAAGTTATCTAATGACAAATATACAATTATCATACTACATAATGGAAATAACACTGTAATCTTAGCAAATAGTAACAACTATAATTAAAACTAAATATCATCTAAACATGAATTTAAACCAACTCAACAAGCATCAATTAATTAATCCCAGATAAAAATTTATCAGTTATGAATTTATTTTTACTACATGGTGTGTGAAGGGTTCCTTATTGAATCTATACACCTCTAATGTATTCATTTATAACACCCTCTCTAATGATACTCTCCCTCCATATTTGTATGGAGAGTGAAATTTTTCCTACATCCACCTCAAAAATACAAATGGTCATTATCCCATATCAATTATAATTAATAAAAATGATGTTAATGTATATTAATATTAAATGAGAATAATCCATATGTATATGAAACTCATATACAGTTGATCAATCAAGTAATGAGACACACATAGTAATAATTATATGTCTAGCCATAAATCAGTTTAAATGAAATAATTTTATACAAATGTAATTAAAAAATATTAACCCCATTAATATATATCTAAAAATCAAATAATATTTAGTGATTACATCTAGATGTAAGATCCTTTGCCCCTAAAATTGCTCATCATCCCGATGATACTAATTTTAAACCAATGTTCTAAAATAAAATAACACATAATACCAAATTAGATAACAACAATAAATGGTCTAAATAACTAAATGTGGAAATAATATATATGGCTCAACATAGTCCTCATAAATGGAATTATCCTTAGAATATTGGTCCCACTAGATCTTGCACAGTGACACTTCCTTATTATACAAACTAAGTTTATGAGTGTCAGTTATTCTAACCAATTCTACTATGAGCACCTAGGGATCCAAAACCTATAAAACATTCTAATTTAATACATGGGAATTATTAGATACATACTTTTTAAGATAGGACACATGAAAAACACTATGTGTGAGAGCTATATCTGGTGGCAACATGATTGATCACATCCAAGACCTCAAAGGTTTCCGTATATCTTGGTGAAATATTTGATGACTTACCAAATTTAATCGAGCTCATCTGAGGCTTAACCATAAAAAATAATTTATCACCAATATAAAATTATATTTATATCCTTTTTAGATCAACATAAATCTTCTTTCTATCATTAGCTTCAATGAACCATTGTCTAATTGATATGACCTACTCCTCCATTTTTATAAGCATTTCAAAACCAAAGATTACCCTATCTTCAATCTAATCCCAATTGATTCATGTTCAACTCCTGCTTATATAAATTACTTCAAATATCTCCATATTTCAAGTTTAATATTAAGAGTTATTATAAGATAACTCTTCTAGTGGACGATACTCTTCCCACTTCTATTGTTGATCCATGAAATAATTTTAAAGAAGATCTTCTATAACTTGGTTTACTTTCTATTTATCCATCCATTTAGAAATTGTATACATTACTAAAATTCAACTATGTACGTAAATATTAATTTAGAGTCAAACAAACCCTATATGTCATTCTTAGATCTTGAATAAAAATTATCTTCTCTAAAAACCCATGTAACGGGTACACTTCGTTCATGAATATTTTTTCAATTGTTGGTGCATCATCAACCAAATTACATAGTATGAAGTGAGATACATTTGTTATTTTTTCAAATAATACCAAGATCATGTCATGATAATTCTCTGATAATGAATAACATTGGACAAATTCTATACTAAGTACCTGGTGCTTCCATTTTGGAATATCACGAGGATATAAAATCCCTACCAGATGCACATGTTAAAATTTCATATACTAACACTACAAATAATGACACACGAAATATATTACATATATTTCATCACTTTTAATTCATTTCCATAAATAAAGAGGTTTTAGCTCATCCATGAGATTATTCACTCTATGGTGACTTGAATAAGATGCATTATGCAATCCCTTTAGAACCATGCTCCTCCAATTCTCTTTATCAAGTACATACATTCTACCATTATACCTATTTTCACTTTGATATGTATACTTTGAGGATATTCCAAGGATATCCTCATCCAAGTGGCACAATGAATTCACCTCTAGGCTTGTGGGCATCCTAAGGAATGAACTAAGTCTCTAGATAGGGTTGTCTCCCTTCATGTACCACTTGACTACTACTACTCACTTTGGGTGGGTGAAAATGTTGAGAGAAAATATAAAAAAATATAAACTAATAGAGGTGATACAAAAAATATATTTATTACATCCAACCATATGAATATGACACTTAAGACTAAGAAACAAACTAAAACATACACATTCCCCAATCTATGTTTTCTTGCATGAATATTACATTATGGGTTCATGAATGATATGAAATGATAGGAGGGATATAAACATGTATTTAATGATTCTAATGAAAAGTATACTCACTTAAACAATGGACATCTCATGAAACACTTTAGAAGCCCTACAAGAAGAAGGCCACAAATAGGTGAAATAATGAAATTATAATACTAGGGAATCCATAGCCTTCACTAAGAAAATTTAAAATTAAAGTAGAAAACACTATGAAAAACAATGAGAGTGGCAAAAATTTAGTAATTTTATTGATCAAAAGGTATAAAAATTATAAGGGCTTCACCATAATTAGGTGAAGCATATAGTACAATGCCAAAATGGCCAACTCTTAGGGGGGAGAGAGAGAGAGAGAGAGAGAGAGAGAGAGAGAGAGAGAGAGAGAGAGAGAGAGAGAGAGAGAAGAGAGAGAAGAGAGAGAGAGAGAGAGAGAGAGAGAGAGAGAGCGAGAGAGAGAGAGAGAGAGAGAGAGAGAGAGAGAGAGGAGAGAGAGAGAGAGAGAGAGAGAGAGAGAGAGAGAGAGAGAGAGAGAGAGATGAGAGAGAGAGAAGTTGAAGGGTCACAAGGAAAATTGTAAATATTATCTGAGCAGTTACTTGTGCATGTGAGGATGACATGGGATGAAAAATTCAATGTATATAATTCCAAATGTCCATATAAGTCATCAAAGTTATGTAAAGTGCCACAAAACTCCTTGTGCATAAAAAACTTATCTTTATGATTATCCCTATTTTAACATATATTAACTAATTTAGCTAAATTATAATGTTTGTAATTAAATATATTGAAATAATACATGCCTCTCCATTCATTTTTTTTATAATTGACCATTTGGAATCAACTAAAAAGGAGCCATCATCATCTGTTGTCCTAAAAACTACCCTTCCATGAACTGTGCACACATGGCCTCAAAATTAGAATTATTTATCCATTAAAATACATGTGAGGAATTTTATGACACTTTTAAAGACCCTTCATGACCTTTTAGGAATCCTTAAAATATCTTTACTTGAGGATTTCCTCGCTTCTCTCTAGCGTGCCTGATATGCCAAATTTGACTGAATAAGTTGAAGTCTATTTTTTGAACATTTAGGAGATTTTTAAGGAAATATAGTGATCATATGTAATTATAAAAAGTCTATAAATTCCTCCTAAACATTATCTCATCTCCTAAATATTCTTGTAGCCTACACAATACACAAAATAGTGAGAAAAATCATGATTCTACCCTTGTGTATACAAGTCCATATAGATAGCTAGAATGGGAAGTATATTGGGTGAGTCATATTAAAATTAGAATAGTTTACATGATAAAAATATTCCATTTGATAAGATATCGAACTACATTTCTCAAGACTGGTCCTAGTTGAAGGTTTACAAGGGTTTTAGAGTAGTTTTGAGTCTTAAAGATGATTCATATAATATTGACATTTAAGTTGTCAACTAATTCCACAAATTTGGTATTATGGGAAATTTATAACATACCTAACATTCTTTGTCATCTATACAATTTCTCATGAAAGGTGTGAACACTTGAAACTAGCCTATCATGCTTGTTTTCACCATTCCCTACAAGTCTATGTGGTTCAAGGTCCAAAAATGAATTCTCTTGGATTCCTTTACATTAAAAGAGTTTAAAAAATTTTTTAAGTTATCATATATACATGTTTAAATAGGTTTCAAATTATTTTTGTTTAGTCACTCACACCAAAGCGAAACTTGAAAGGCACACAGATGAGCAGGTAGTTTTGCATAGTCTACATTGAATGGATGGTTCATGAACTATAGTTAACCAATCATAAAATTATTATATGGATTTGAATGTATTCTAGTGTATAATATACATAAAATATAAATTTTATTGAAACCCATTATGTTGTCTGTACCAAGAAAGAACCTATAAGTCACTTTAGTCTGCCAAAAAAAACAAAGAGGGAGATGAATGGTTTTGGCTTGGAAACGACCCTCTAAAAATCATCCCAAACATTTATTTGAGTTTAGGAAAATATAATGATGTCTCTTGAGCTTATACAATGTGTCACACTTCCCAAGGAGTTGTACAATTGTCTTTTTCTTCCTTTTCTTCAACAAAACTAAGCTTTTTATGAGTAAACTAACATTTTTTAGTTAGTGGTAGTTACTATAGACCTCTTAGGACACATGGAATATTATTTAACTCTTTGACACTTCCACATTTCCTAGTAAACCTATACAAATCATTAAATGCACCTATTTGACCTCTTAAAATGACTTAAAGGGATAAATGGATGTAGAAAACAAATGAGAAAAGATGTTATAAACATAAATTGGCATTAATTAACCCTATGAAACACCTTATAAAAATATAATATACCCCAATATATTCCTAAAAATGAATCTTTTTACTAGGGGTGTCCTTTTTTTACCTAAAAGTTAAAATTGGTCAATAATACCTTATAAGACCCTCATTCTCCAACTTGAATCCTTCAAACATAGGGTTTTGAGAATACTATGATAAAGATATCTTAACTCTACTCATAAAAATTAATCTCCAAGGGAGAATTTAACAACTTAATCATGAAAGGTACTCCTGATAGTAGCAAATGATGTTATACTTTCTACGACTTAGGGAATTAACAAAATCTATTTTCCTTTCCTTTGATGTAGTTAATATCAAAATCATAGTCAGATAATAAATATAATAAATGTCTCTAATGATAATTTAGGTTTGGTGGGTGAATATATATTTGAGCCCCCAAGTTGTCAGTTTTGAGCTCAAATAGTTTCCCCAAAAGAAAATTCCTCCAAACCTATAAAACATGCACTATTATGTCAAGTTATAGATTTTGTGGGGCATAATATACCTCATATGGTTTAATATTGTTGGAATCATATCATAAAAATGAAGCATATTGCATAATAAATCCTCCAATAATATCCTTAGATGCATCAATGATTACTAAGAACTAACCATTGGGATCTTAAACTCTTAGCATAAGTGTTGATTTAAGACTCCTTTTTAAATCTTTAAAGGATTTATACCACTTTTACAATGAAATTAAAATTTGATTCTTCCGCTAAAGAGACATAATTGGGTTAGCTATTTTCAATATATATTTAACAAATTTTTGGTAATACCCTGCTTGTCCCATAAAACTTCTCACCTCATGAATATTTTTCAATTTTGGCCACTACATTATGGATATTATTTTAGTAAAATCAATTTAAAGTCCATCTATAGAGGAAATGTGTCAAAAATATTACACATTCCTCTACAAAAATGCTTGTTTGGATAACTTACCACATAGTTTGTGCTTATTCAAATGTTGTAAAACTAACTCTAGATGTTATATATATTCTTACTCATTCTTAGAATTAATGAGGATATCATCCAAAAAAATAAAAATAAAGTGATTTAGATAATCTCTGAACACATTGTTCTTAAGATTCATGAATATTTTCAGAGCATTTGTTAACCTGAAAGGCAATACCATAAATTCATAGTGTCCATAATAGGTTATGAACATTGTTTTGGGAATATATTATTTTTAAATACTCAATTAAACGATATCCCATTTATAGACCTATCTTAGACAAAATTTTTGATCTATGCATTTTAACAAAGAGATCATAAATGCAAGTTAATGGATACCTATTCTTGATTGTCACCTTTTTCAATATCTTGTAATCAATACATAGGTGAAGAGTAACATGCTTCTTATTGATGAACATGACTGGTGCACCCCCAGGTGACCCACTAGGTCTAATCAACCCTTTAGATAACAACTCGTATAGTTGATATTTCAACTCAACTAACTATGTAGTCATCATCCTATAAGGTGCCTTGTATTGTAGTTCTAAACTAGGTATTATGTCAATCAAGAAATTAGACTCTTTATTGGGTAGGTAATCTCATTAATTCATTTGGAAACACATCCTAAAAGTTCTTAAGGAACGGTTAATCCTTAATGGATAATTCAATTTAATTTATTTTAAACATAAGTGTCTAACATTCTTTCCTATGAGCCCTCTTAAGATGAATTATTGAAATCTACCTAAGTTTTAACTCCTATTTCTCACTATGAATTTGAGTTTGATTCACAAAATCATCCTAACATTATAACTTCTTAAGATAACAATCTACTTCTACTTTATGTTTAGTAAGTCAATATACCCCTTGGATTACATCATATGACCCTAGTGGTGTTGCCAAATATCTACTATTATGGTCAATTTAGGTAATTCAATATTAGCATCCACTAAGAACCTATCAACTTTAACCTTGGATTCATTCCCATATTGTTAATGATCATGAATTTTCCATTGAACCAACTTTCATAGAAAACTTCAAAAGCATTTGTTGATAAATAAAACATTTTTTAGATCTAATTTTAGTCAAAATCAAAATAGGTTGAACAAAAATATTACTTTCAACCTCAAAAGATGAGACTTGAAAATTAGCTTGAAAATTGTTAATAGTGATAAGAATTCTTTATTGAAATTTTTCTTAGTGCATAGTACCCTTAGCTTTAACCTTTAGAATTTCTTTGAGTGCATTCAATGGCATAGTGATCACCTACATTGATGAAACATCAATCATGTGGTCTTTTCTTTTCTAACTATTGGTTCCCCTTGAAACCAAGTTTTAATCCACCTTCCACTGCATTGCTAATTGAGAAGTTACTAAATTTAGAATTTTGATTCATGAACTGATTATTAGATTTTTTTTCCATTTCTAGTTTTTCTTCCTAAGAGTTGTTCTATAACCTCAAAAATTATTCTCAAAATTATCTTTGACCTAAGAAAGAGTCTTTAGCTTTAAATCCTACTTAACTACCTTCTCCAAAACCTAATCCATCATAGATGGCCCATGCACATCTACCTCACACCCAATTTGGGTTTTTACTCCCATAATGAAGTTTAGAATATGAAACCTTTTATGTGCCTGATATTGAGGAACATATTTTAGGATTTTAGAGAACTCTTCCCAGTATTCATTCACTAAAATATCTCCCTACATTAGATTCTAAAAATTTGTTAACTTCTGGTCAAAATATAAATGGTGTAACCATCATGATCTAAATACAACCACAAATTAATCCCATGTAATGATATT
>JARHVA010004912.1:1360000-1392410 GCA_037957365.1 Torreya grandis | reverse complement strand
GTAACCTTGTGACTAGGATTTGGAATAAAATTAATGTTTAGACCATTTTAAACTGACCAAATGCCTTGATTGTTGGTCAATATTTAGGGTGGTTTATAGAATAAAGGTTTTGTATTATAATATTTGGTATAGTATAAACCCGTACCATTATAATTAACTATGTACTCAAAGGGAAAACAATGACTGATAAAAGGCTACAAAGACTAAATTATGTGCAGGATGAGTTGTATAAAAAGGATTTATTTCTTGGTAAAAGCTTGTAATTTTAATTAACGTTAATAAATTATTGTAATGAGATAACATAAGGTACTCATAACCATAAACATGTTAAAGAACTCAAGAGCTATTAATTTCATATTACACTAGAAAGTGGTTGCAAGTGAAGTGTTTAAGCCATTGTAAAGGAAGTATACTTTGAAATAAGTTCATGAGTGATAATTTGATTACCTATCTACCCAAGAAGACTCAAAAAATGAAATTGGATAATATTTACATAGGGGTTGGTGATTCCCCTACATCATACTACCGAGGAGCAAATGGAAACTTTCCATAAAATTTATAAGTGATTGATATTTGATGTTCATTTTAGTACCTTTTGTTCAATGTCTCCTCCTCATAGATCCCATGGCCTATTTGAGATACATAGTCATTTTTTATTCTTTTTTTCTCCTCCTTAATTCTTATCTTTCTCGCTCTTTTCTTTGAGGTCATTATTTTGCACTTTGATCATCCACTTTATCATCTTCAACACTCACTTCTTGTCGTAAAAAAAACCTACATATAGAACATACAAATAAATAAAACCAACCTAATATTTGCCTTCTTGGATACCACACTCTTTCTCTTGCACACTTTTTCTCTATATGCTTGCTTCTATTATTTATTGTGTTACTACCTATTTCTTCTACTCTCCTTCAATCCTCTCAACCTATACAACCTATTTATTTTCCTCTTGCTATTGTACCTAATAAATAACTTCCATTTCCATGGCCAATGCTCTCACCATGCTTACTTTCTCAAAAGAATAATCTAAACTCTCTTTCTTTTGTATGCCTAATAAATGATTTGACAAACTTGAAAACAATCCTTGTACCTACTCATCTGAAAGTATCTTACATCTCTCTAATTCTCTTTGTTGGTCCTTCATATTGGGTAGTTTTTACTTTTAAAAAAAAGTCTTTTTCACCTTTCTCCACCCTAATCATGTATTTTTTACCTTGCTCCTCTTTAAGCAAGTCTTTTCCACCTTGCTCTATCCTAAGCAAGTTTTTTTACACCTTGCTCCATCTTTCATCCAGTTATCTTCTTGGATCAATGAGCTTATTTAGATATTTCTCTCTTCTCAAACCTTTCTTGGCTTTTAATCTACCTTGAACAACTTTTTTCAATCACCTGCAATCTTCTTTGAGTAGTCTTTCCAAACACTCTTTAGCATACTTATCAAATGCATAAACTAAAATCTAAAAAAAAAACCTGTACCTTGATTTTTGTATACCTTCTTCAACTAATTACCAATGAATTATTTAGGCTATGATACCAAAATAGATGTAGAGGGATAGTCAAATTATCACTCATGGACTTATTTCAATGTACACTTCCTTTATAATGGCTTAAACACTTCACTAGTAATGGCTTTCTAATGCAATATGAAATTAATGGATCTTGAGTTCTTTAACAAGTTTTTGGTTATTAATACCTTATGTTATCTCATTACAATAATTTATTAACCTTCATTAAAATTACAAAATTGCACCAAGTAATAACTCCCTTTTATATAACTTAGCCTACACAAAATTTAGTCTTTGTAGACATTTATTGATCATTATTTTCCCTTTGAGTACATAGTAAATTATAATGGTATGGGTTCATACCATACAAAATTTTATAATTAAAAATAATTTATTTTATCTTCCACCCTAATTATTGACTAATAATAAAGGCATTTGGTCAGTTCAAATGGTCTAAACATTAATTTTATTCAAAATCCTAGTCACAGGGTTACCCTAACTTGCAAGCACCGAAGAGGGAACTTTTCATTCTCCTAAACTTAAAAATAGGTTACAAAATGTTTTTATTGTTAAATATATTATATAATCACTTAATAACCCATGTCCAATTCAATTTGATGCTTCTTGACATCTTGTTTCATAATTTTACCATATTTGTCCTGACTGTGTTTAAAACTCTGCACAGAGAACCCATAAAGGATTAACTAAACATTTTTATCCTTTGACCAACTTCAAACACATGTGAATGATGCACCTATCCCAACTGTTAGATCATTTGATCAACACTTTTGTTGGGATTTTATGACATTTTTTGTATGATTGTGTATAGACAAAGAAAAATATTTATTTTATGATGGAATAGAATGATGCACTCAATTTTGTTAGTAGTTAATAAAATATATGAGACTGTATCAACAAACTATACTATCACTTTTTTCTTCCTTATCATTATCAAACTCTTTCATCGATACATTGTTACTCTTTTAAAATGTCACAATGGCTGATTGTAAGGAAATGCCCTACCATGATCAAGAAACCTTGATGGAATTATATGATCACTATAAACCATACATCCTATTCATCTTACAAACCAAAAATTACTCCTCTATTCATGTTCTTTATCCTAGTTCTATAACTGATTGTATTTGCAAAAATAACTCAATAGGGTACAATGTTTTATTTGAAAATCAATCTAGAAGTTAAAAAATTAAATACACTACCCTACTCAATCGATTTGAAAAGGACCTACCAGTCTATTTGGAACGTAAAAATAACCATATCAAAATTTATTTCCTCAAAAGAAACTTCACACAGTCAATATATATGGAAATGTGAATAAACATGGTTCAGTCCTCTATCATTGAATTTTCGAAAAAGATTATAAAAGTGACTAAAACGATACTATAAACACCATTAAATAATACATAAAACTTGTTATTTATACTAAGGTTATCAATATGTGTTTGTAGTTACACTTATCATTACTGAACCTTCTTGTATAATCAACCATTTGTTGCATCATAGAGTAAATTTACAAGATCCAAGCACTAGTTATCAAAATCAAAACATACTTTCATTTACTTGGGGTTTAATCATCATTACACCTTTAAATATACCCCCATTTCTCATATCTTATCTTGAATGACCTACCTTACTAGAAACAAAAACAAATACTTATATGAAAAACTCTTTCTAACTAACTTTTGTAACTTTCTTTAGTACGTTGAGGAAAGTTATTAAAGTACCTGATTCTTTTAACAACACTAATTATTTTAAAAACCCCTAATGACTAGATTGACTCCTTAAGACCATGACAACCTATCAAGACTCTAAAATTATTAAAGAAGACTCAAAACATGAAATTGGCTAATATTTAAAAAGGGGATAGTGATGCCTCTTCATCAACATTACTAACCACTCATGGTATTAACTAAAGACACTTGTTGTAGACTATTTTTTGGTGTAGTTAAACCACTTTGGCCTAGATTAGATGACACTTATGTGTTATCCACTATGTTTAGCACATTGTTATATATACAAGCAGTAAATACTTATTTAATAGTCGGGATGTTGAACAAGTCTCCAATTGAAGTGCTTTGTGAAAATGTGCATGTACCCATATTGTCTTAGCCTATCAATTCAATTAATATTTTTGTTAAAGGACATAACTCTATGAGTGGAGCATTTGGCATGGACATGTTATTAAAATTATGTGATAGATTCAAATAGGTTTGATATGTTGTCTGCATTAATATAAAGTGGTCCTCCATGAGGCCGTTTCTTGTGACAAGCATATTGGGGTTTTGGTATGACATTAACATGATCAATTGAGGATTACTAAAAGAGGCACGTGTTGATGTAGAAGATTGCACCCTTGGTAAGAGGCCGAGCTCCTACCTTCCTCATGAAAAAATGGGGAGAGTCTCTAGATAAGGGCTAGCTCCCTCTGATGTATCTTTTAGGCCCTGGTTTCTCCTACTACTAACAAAAAAAATGTAAAAAAAGGGGGGGATGAAGAGAGAGAGAGAGAGAGAGAGAGAGAGAGAGAGAGAGAGAGAGAGAGAGAGAGAGAGAGAGAGAGAGAGAGAGAGAGAGAGAGAGAGAGAGAGAGAGAGAGAGAGAGAGAGAGAGAGAGAGAGAGAGAGAGATGCTGAAAACAAAGCCTAAGCCAAAAAAAATAAAAGGTGATACACCAAAAAAGGTTGATTTACTCCACTTGAACATACACTTTCCATCGAGAACTAGCTCCCATACACTTCATCTGACATGAGAAAACCTTTTGCATCAGTGGGTCAGGGGTCCATGGAGATACAGGGAGGAAATAACCACTAGAGGTATTTTGAGACACACTGCAGTAGCCTATCCACTTCACCTATACTCCTCTCGGGACACTTCTAATAGACCTGTAAAAGGAAACTCAAAAATGCACTAGACATGCTGAAATCATTCTACAAAAGCATTAATAAAATGACTTAACACATAATCAAGGCATAGACACATACTAAAGATGCAAAACTCAGAATGGAGGTAAAAATGCTCTATTTCAATTCAAGGTAAAATTTTGGTAGCTTTCCCTTACAAGACCAAGAGATTTTTGGGCAGAGTTTTTGCATTAAGGCTGAGAGCGGATCCTTTCTCAAAAGAGAAGTTTTACAATATATAGAAAGAGGAAGAGAAATTGGCACTTCTTGGGAAAGATTTTGGCACCCTTTTCTACAAGTGGCCCATGTGCATTTTAAACCTTGGGAAGAGGAAAATCATTGCTACTGATGTCATTCTTTTAGAAGAGGCCTGCTAGAACCATGCTGTACAATCGCCAAAAATGACTTTGGCATTTAAGCATTAAAGTAAGAACATGGCCGCACCTCTTTCTGCAAATAGACTATAGTTTGTCCCCTCTTAAATGCCAACTTGGAAAAAAATAGGCCACACCACTTGTTTAGAAATAACTCTCCTTCCCTTCACCACTTGAATTGCTTTGTCTTTTCTACTCCTTGTCTTCTTCCTGCTCTTTTAGCCCTTGGTGGCGATCTTCTGGCAGGTCGCTACATTCCTTTGGCTCCTTCCATGGTTGGCACTCTTTTAATTCAAAAGCAAATGTATATTTCACTATGTTAATTTTGACATTCGCACAGCCATCACCCAATGGCTAGTTCATTTGCTTAAATTTGACAGCTCTCAAGACATCACCATCCTCTACAAAAGTCTATCAGGTCTTTTTTTATAGGCTTTTTTTTCCATGGGTTTCTTACTTGGTTAGGCTCTTCCTTCAGCCTCTTTCTGGCTTTTATGCCTCAGGCTTTTTCATGGACAATTTTCCTGCAGACAAAAGTCCATGAGAATTTGTCCCGATCGCCTACCAATACTTCGAGTTCTTCAGTCTGCAACCTCAACCTAAATTCCTTTGAAATTTTTGTTTGAAGGAATTCCTTCAGACAAAATTTTTGAAGGAATTTGGGACTTTATGTTTACAAAATTTTGAAAGGTCTAAAGTGTTTCCTCATGGCCTCTTTGAAGCGCTCGTTTCCCTCTGCAAGGGCTTATTAAACCTAGACTGCCTTCCGCAAGGGCACCTGCCCTTCAGCTTTAGGGGTACCTCATTAAACCAACCCATTGGACCAAAACTAGTTCAATGGTTCAACATTGCACACTGAGCTGATTGAACCAAGGTGGTTGAACCATTCGCTTTGAACCATTTGCTTTGAACCACTCGTTAAATCAGTTCAATGATTCAACACTATGCACTGATGCCAAGTGGTTGAACCAAATGTTGAACCTAAAGCTGCTTGAACTTAAATGTTGAACCTAGCATTGAACCAAATGATTAAACCAATGCATTGAACCAGTTCAACGGTTTAACACTGCATGCCGATGAACTTGCCAATGAGCTGATTGAACTAAGGCTAATGAACCAAGGTGTTGGACTTAAAACATTGAACCCACTGAATGAACTAAGCACTAAACTAGCTGATTGAACTTAAGCCAAAGTGTTTGAACCAACTAAAATGAACCAAGGTTGATTGAACCAGTGAAGCATTGAACTTAGTGGTTGAACCAAGCTAAAGTATTGAACCAGTTCATGAACCAAGGCCGATGAACTTATGCAACCTGAAATTGACTGGCCTAAGATAGTAGGGGAAGAAGGGGACTAATTTTTGGCCTGTTGGGCAAAAAATGGTCAACAAATTAGTGACTCCCAAGGGAAGCATGCCTAATATGCTTAAAGACCAGTTGCCTTGTAGTCCAATCCATTGGGCATGGAGTCAGATGTAACTTAAACAAAGATTAACAATAGCCCCAAAAGATCCAAAAATCAAACATGAAGCTTTTTAACCCACACATAAAGGGAAACACACAAGGCTAAAAACACTACCTGTGCAAACTACACTTAGGGAAGCAGGAAAAGAAACTGAAAGCAAACTACTATATATAGCTAACCAAGAATGTTCACCTCCCTCCTAGATCAAAGGGAAATTTTTTTAAGTCCCCTTCCTAGCAAGAAGACTTATGGTGCCAGACATGTAGCTGAATGAAAAAGAGAGTTGGTGACCTGTTCCTCTTGCCTGTCACCTGGATTGGTTGGTATCCAAGTGGATTAGATTCAAACATACCTCCAACATACATGTATTTTTCTTGTCCCTAGAGGCTTGTTTAATGCTACTCCTTCATGATGGTGCATCTCACCAAAAAATCAATGGCTACTGGCTCATCACCACAAGCCCTTTGATATGTTTCCTTTTGCTTCATTGAAGGCCATGTCAAACTCATCCTCTGCTTCCTCTTAGCCTTCTTGAAGAAGGATGAAAATTGTGATGTATGAAATGGAATCACAAACTGATTGATCATCCCACAGAACATCACCTCTCTATTCAAAACTTTCTTCTTCAAGACCTTCCTCCAGGAAGATAGACCTCTCCCTTTCCTCCTTAAAGATCAGAACCTCTAGATGTTCAAAGGTATCCTCCTGATCCCCCTCCAATTCAGGGTCCTCAGCATAGTCATCCTCCTCATCGAAGAAACAATGAAGTTCATCAAACAAAGGAGGAGTGAGTTCACCATGCTTATGTTCCTCCTCATACTGCTGGAACATCTGCATGTATGCGTGACCTGCATCTTCTCCATTTCTGATGAGGTCTTCAAAAGGAGCATCAATGATGATTTATTCTTCATTATCACTCATGACAGCCTCTTAAGAAACTATAGATTAGATCTTTTGCTCATCACTCACCTCCTATAGAATAGTTTCCTCCTTGACAAGGGGTGAACTGGAAAAAACATGTGAAAGAGGAGGCAGTCCTTGAGCTAGAATCAAATGATTCTCCTCCTTCCACTTGGCTAGTAATTCATCAATATCAGGTGTGGCCTGATACCTCTCTTGGAAATGTGTAGGTGGGGTGTGTTCAAACATAGAATGTGACATTGGGTCTGAACTGTCCATCACACACTAGCTAAGGAATCTCTCTTTAGACTCCAACTATGCAATTCTTCTAGCCATATCCTCTTGGAAGAGCCTTTCTTAGAAGTCACCAACATCATCATGAGTAGGGGCAGCCTCATCTTCTTTAAGATTTTGAGAAAAACCTTGCTTCTCCTCCTTCCTGCCCCATGATTCTACTATTTTCCCCCAGTTTAGGACCTCAAAATTGGAATTTTGCTCTTGTGAATAGGTAGCAACTCTACTTTCTCCAATGTCTTGGGGCTCCTCCACAAGGTCTAGAAGTTATATCTCTCTTTCATGGAGCAACTTCATCCTAGCCTCTAAATCTTCAATTTGCTTGGCTAGATTATCCTGAAAGAATCTTTCTTGGAGGTCACCATCATCATCCTCTTCAAGGCTCTAGGCTGGTTCCTGGCATTCCTTCCTCCAACTTGGAATTTGCACATCATGTTGAAAGGCTTGGGGAGGGAGAGGAATGCTAGGAAGAGACTGTTGATGCACCGAAAGAGTCTCTAGAAGTGGGATGTGTTGGCTCATGGTATTTCCCCCAATGGAAGATTCACAATATAAGGAATTGAGAAGATTGATCTTCATGGGGGGTTGCTCTAATGAACTTTGATGTTAGAAAGCCAGGTGCATGGGATTGAGAGCAAATGTATCAGATGAGTTGGAGTGAACAAGTGCTATCTGATAGAAAGGATTTGGTGCACAAGAGGGGGCTTTATTTAGGATAGGAGGGGGCGTGCAAGGCTGATTGCCTTGAATAAATGGATTTCTCCATTTTGATACCTCCTCCTCTATGGATTGCAAGGCTTGAGCTTTCCTAAACAAACACTCCTCTTTATACATCAGCTCTTGCTGATATCTGCACTACTCCAATCTATTAATCTCCATCATCTGCTTCTCAAACTCAAGGGCCACTTCCCTTATCATTGTAGGGAAACTAGGAGAGCTACTTGAGGGGATTGCATAAATATCTGGAGCCTGATCATAGTCATATGAATGAATACAAGGTCCATGGTTTTGTGTAAAATAATTATACATACAAAAATATGATTTCTAATGGTACTAGGCTGCTTAACTAGCTAATTCAACTTAGAGTCACCATTGGTGTTAATGCAAAAGCCTCTAAAGGCTGGTTGGTTGAAGAACACACCAAAAATTCTTTAACTCTTTGGACAAAACCTATCTTAGTTAGTCCCACCAGGCATGCCAAAAATTGTTGATGCATAAGATTACACCCTTGGTAGGAGGCCAAGCTCCTACCTTCCTCACACAATAATGGAAACTCCCCTCTCACCTGTGGGACTAGCAAAGCTGGAGGGGAGAGTCTCTAGATAAAGGCTAGCTCTGTCTAATGTATCTTTTAGGCCCTGGTTTCTCCTACTACTAACAAACAAAATGTAAAAAAGTGGGGGATGAAAAGAGAGAGAGAGATGCTAAAAACAAAGCCTAAGCCAAAAAAAGAAAAGATGATACACCAGAAAAGGTTGATCTACTCCACTTGAACATACACTTTCCACTGAGAACTAGCTCCCATACACTTCATCTGACATGAGAAAACCTTCTAGATCAGTGGGTCAGGGGTCCGTGGAGATACATGGAGGAAATAACCACTAGAGGCATTCTGAGACACACTATAGTAGCCTATCCACTTCACCTATACTCCTCTAGGGACACTTCTGACAGACCTATAAAATGAAACTCAAAAATGCACCAGACATGCTGAAATCATTCTGCAAAAGCATTAAGAAAATGACTTAACACAGAATCAAGGCATAGACACATACTAAAGATGCAAAACTTAGAATGGAGATAAAAATGCTATGTTTCAATTCAAGGTAAAATTATGGTAGCTCTGCCTTATAAGCCTGAGAGATTTTTGGGTAGAGTTTTGCCTTAAGGCTAAGAGCAGATCCTTTCTCAAAAGAGAAGTTTTACAATATATAAAAAGAGGAAGAGAAACTGGCACTTCTTGGGAAATATTTTGGTGCCCTTTTTTGCAAGTGGCCCATGTGTGTTTTGAATCTTGGGAAGAGGAAAATCACCACTACTGATGTCATTCTTCTAGAAGAGGCCTACTGGAACCATGTTGTACAATCACCAAAACTGACTTTGGGATTCAAGCATTAAAGTAAGAACATGGCTGTGCCTCTTTTTGCAAATAGACTGTAGTTTGTCCCCTCTTAAATTCCAACTTTGAGAAAAATAGGCCACACCACTCATCTGGCAATAACTCTCCTTCCCTTCACTAGTTGAATTGCTTTGTCTTTTCTTCTCCTTGTCTTCTTCCTGCTCTTTCAGCCCTTAAGGATGATCTTCTGGTGGGTCGCTACATTCCCTGGGCTCCTTCCATGGTTAGTGCTCTTTTAATTCAAAAGTAAATGGTTATTTCACTGTGTTAATTTTGACATTCACGCAGTCGTCACCCAATAGCTAGTTCATCTGCTTAAATTTGACAGCTTTTAGGACGTCACCATCCTCTGAAAAAGTCTGTCAGTTCTTTTCTATGGGCTTTTTTCCCATGGGTTTCTTGCTTGGTTGGGCTCTTCATTTGGCCCCTTTCTATGGTTTTTGTGCCTTGGGCTTTTTCATGGACAATTTTCTCACAGATGAAAGTCTATAAGCATTTGTCTCGGTCACTTGCTAATACTTCAAGTTCTTCGGTCTACAACTTCCTCTCAAATTCCTTCAGACTTTTTATTTGAAGGAATTCCTTCAAACAAAAAGTCTAAAGGAATTTGAGACTTTTTCTTTACAAAATTTTGAAAGGTCTAAAGTGTTTCCTTGTGGCCTCTTTAAAGCGCTCATTGCCCTCTATAAGGGCTTATTGAACTTGGACTACCCTTCGCAAGGGCACCTACCCTTTAGCTTTGGGGGCACCTCATTAAACCAACCCATTAAACCAAAATTGGTTCAATGGTTTAATGTTACGCACTGAGCCGATCGAACCAAGGTGGTTAAACCATTCACTTTGAACCATTTGCTTTGAACCACTCATTGAACTAGTTTAATGGTTCAACACTGCATGTTGATGCAAAGTGGTTAAACCAAATGTTGAACCTGAAGCCACTTGAACTTAAACGTTGAACCTATGATTGAATCGAATGATTAAACCAAAGCATTAAACCAACGCATTAAACTGATTCAATGGTTCAATGTTACGCACCAATGAACCAAGGTGTTGAACTTAAAGCACTGAACTAGCCAAATGAACTAAGCACTGAACTAGTTGATTGAACTCAAGCCAAAGTGTATGAACCAACTAAAATGAACCAAGGCCAATTGAACTAGGGAAGTGTTGAACTTAGTGGTTAAACCAAGTTGAAGCATTGAACCAGTTCATTAACCAAGGTCGATGAACTTATGAAACCTAAAATTGACTAGCCTAAGACAAAAAGGGAAGAAGGGGACTAATTATTGCCCTGTTGGGCAAAAAATGGTCAACAGCATGTTCAATGGTTTGGTTATATGACATATTAAAAGGCACTCTAACTAGACTTGGTAAATTTTTATTGGAAAAGTCTACTTTAAACTTATCCCCTACCTCCATGTTCTTGACTAAAACTTCATCCTTAGTTTCAAGCAAGTGACGATTAAAAAAATTAGGATCATATGTCTATGACATCATAATGTAATATGATTGTTATTAAACTTGGTATATAACTAATGGTACACTAGCAAGGTACTACACTATTATCTCTTGGTGTTGCTCTAAGTATGGATGTGTATTAACCAAATAACAAGCTAAGGTATCTTGGGTTTGTTCCTTGGATTGAGTATTGTAAGCATTATAATGATCTTTCTCACAAACTACATTATCACCATAGGGGTATTAAAAAAATTCATCTTGTGCGACCATGTTATCATAACTTAGATTGTATATGGCTTTGTTATGAGTGCAATGAGACATATCTAAATCAATGATGAATGTTTCATAACAAAAGCCTAGGGTTCTATAAACTCTTTAAAATAATTTCCAAAGGAAAAAATGGTTTTAACTTGATATAACTTGGTCTAAAAAGTGGAGTTGTATCTCCAAAAGGTTTGTGCTAAAACTTGGTATAAAATAGTCTAACATCAAATTACTAATGTCAAATGTCTTACACAAAAGGGTCAAGTGGATAAATAAAATCAAAATACCAAACATAGGTACAAGGTATTTCAAAAAACTCTAATCTAGGTCTACAGAAATAAAATTTAGTAGGTCATTTGGAAAACGAGGTATAAACGTTAGGCTCAAAATATGTATTGCTAGGTCTTTTGGAAAGGCATAAAGTCTAGACTTTAAACAAAACAAGGTCTAAAAAGAAAAGATATTTATTCTAATAAATTTGAATTAATTTGGCATAAACTAGGCATTCAAATTTTAAACACAAACTTGATCAGTTAGAAAAAGGCATTAAACATTAGGCATAAGGAAGGTAGACTACTTCCCCAAATCTAGGCACAAAAATGGTTTTCAAATTGAATAAGGAATTAACCTAAGTTACACAAACTAAAGTAAAAGATCGATATCTAAGACAAAATTACATGAGGCATAGGAAAAAATAAATCAATGTTTAGATTTAAACTTTTCAAGGATAATTACGAGCTCAACTTAGAAAACTAAGATTTATAAAATAGATAACAAGCTAGGCAAGAATGAACTACACGACGACACTAGGTATAGATCCAAAAAGTAAATGTAAATTTGGTTTCAAAATTTGAATTTGGACACAGGGCAACAAGTCTTTGACATGATTCAAGTATCATAATGACATTATCATGCTCTAAATATGTGAAGGACTATTTCATATAATTTAGACTTATCAACAATCCAAATTTTTGAAAACTATAAAAAATAAATTAGACTATATCCAAATTAAATTACATTGTATCGATATTAAGTTAGACTTATTACAAATAACTCATATCTATTTAATGTATTTGTGATAATTCCAAATTATTTAAAATGATCATAAATAATTTATTTATTAGTATTTAAAAACAATCATAAATAAATTAGACTTCACCAAGAATTACTTAGAATTATAACAAATAAATCACATCTATATTATATATTTACAATAAGTCCAAATTATGCAACCATTCAAACTAGTTCATCGACCATGCATTTACAAATATCATAAGTCTTGGTGGTATATTTATTAAGGAAAAATAATTCATACATCAATCATATGCTAGACTGATATGTGATTTAGAACACCTAAGATGATTGGTATGCCACATGTCATTGGTTGATTGGATCATGAACTATTTGTTTAATCTAATTTGAGTGATGTCCTCATGACTGTCAAAGTTTATCTCATATTATCTTGCATAATCTTAGGTGCCACATGAAAATTTTGAGTAACATTTGTTGATATGAAAATCCCAGAGAATAAATCTTGATGTGCAAGGAGGACATTATGAGGCATAAACCCCAAAGACCTTTTCACATATATGAGAATACCGAATTGTATTTTGTAAAACATAAAAGTTTTAGTGTACTAAAATCTTAGATGTGTCAATTATGAAGACCTCTTACCAAAGACCATTTTGAAGGATGCAAAAATATGAAGTGAACATTCCAACATTCAATTTTATTAAATAGATGCATAGTTACAGAAATACTAAATTGTTGTAGTAGAAAATATAAAACTCAAATGCCAAAGTGTATTTTCCAAGACCCAAAATATGAAGGGCCACTATAAATAAATAAAACAATAACACATTATACATTATCAAAAAGTGGACTAATTTTGAAAAAAAAATCATATTTCTCATTCCAAAATCAAGGAAACACCATTTCAAATTTCCCAATCCTTTTATCAGTATTTTTGTTAGTGCCTAGTAGGACAATGCATTCAAATAGTCTATTACAATGCCTTTCAAAATATCAGTGAGAACAAGTGTATGACCTCTCCAATTTTTATTTGGTTTCCAAGATTAGATGATACTATCTATGAGTATGGATGGTAAAGATGTGTTAGTTAGGTTTGGCTTCCATTTCTTTTCCAATTAGCCTAAATAAATTTTAGTGTCTTCTACATATTTTTTCCCTTCATAAACTAGGATGAACCAAAATACATTGACCCTTCATTCTATATCCCCATTTGTTTATATTGTCTCAACATTTCTTTTATCGCTAACAAACCATACTGTGTAGTCCACTCCTATAGAATCATCAGGTCTAACAAATAACATATCTCTAATTTGTACATCTTGAGCTGGATCAAATGTAATTCATGTTCTTTTCCTTCTTGGACTAAAATATGTATCTATAGATACCACTCCAAACTCAAGGGTGCTATCATAAAAATTTTTATGCAGATCTCTATGCAGGGGTATGTCATGACAAGTTATAGACCAAAACTCTCTTGTGCACTCAAATTCAGAAGGGAACATGTCTTATTTCATTATGTTTTGGATGTTTTCAAAGTAATATGCTAGATCCTTCCACTTACGATTTACGATTAAAATAAATTCATTGAATTGATGTACATACTTATACAAGTTATATTTAATTTATTTTTCACTCTTTTTTCTACTTCAATATGAGTCTTTAGCAATAAAGGAATCTTGAGACTTTTCTCTATTTTTCAAGTCTTTGAAATATATTTTTGTTAGATTACCTTTTGAAATATTTGGCTCACCACTTTTTTTATTCCCCATAATGTAATTGGGAGGGGACCAATTTCTATCTCTTATAGAGTTTTTGCAATGATAATGGGCTAACCTTGCTCCATGCATAGAAGAAAGTATTGACCTTTTTTCAAGATTACTATTTCATTTCTTCCATTTAGCTGGAAACTATTAACATACTCTTTGAATTACATGACCTCTTTAATCAAATATGGAATGAAGTTTATTGTATTTTCACACATCCTATAAGTATCCATCATATTTTCCACACTCCATACATCTTTCTTCTTTATAAATTAAGATAGGTTTCTAAATGTGCCATCAATGTCCTCATGGGTATGTCCTATAGGTAGAAATTTGACTTCAACATCAAGGAAAACACCTTTGTAGACAATGAGAGATAAATATTACAACACATACCTGTACAAAAAGATATGATTTTGTGAATTTGTAAATATAAGATTAGTTCCATATAAGGTTTAATATTTTTTAAATATAAGTACAGATAAAAGTAATTATTCTTATTGTCCCTATAACAGTTGTCTAGTTGAAGGTATATCCTTAAAGGAAGTTTCTTGAAGGCACCAATTTATTGTGCTTCTTCTCTATATTTCTTGCATTCAAGGTAACAATTGTTAGACAAAAGTACATCATACAATGGATATTTTGAAGATCCAAGTTTATATAGTAAATATCCATAAGTATTTGTCACTATTGTTTCCATATTCCTAAAGCACTTGTCCAATGAGGTGATAGTAAAGTTAGACTCTCTAAGAATGTATGATTAAAAAAATGCCCATATCTGCTTGCACCATGACCATGTGTTATAATCCCTGCCATTGATAACTCTAATATTCTATCAATAATTGCTTTGATTTTTGTCACTTTCCTTGGCATAAATGTTTTTTGACATTCCACCTTGTCATGAATGACACTGAGGCATTATTTAGGGTATTTATTTGACATTTTTTTATGTGTGTATTACATTTGTCTTGTAGAAAATATTTGATTTGAGTGTATCATGAATTCTTGATTGATACGCTCTTATTGATATCTAAAGAGGGACCCAAAGCATTTTTGTTTAGTCAATAAGATGAATGTTTTGCACCTAGTGAAGTTATCAAATGTGGCAATGGTCACATTATGAAAATTAGTTCTCTATATGTTACTAAATTTTGGTTGGGATATTGGCTCATATTCTATATTTTCTAGTTGTGCATTAATGTGGCACCTCATAAATTATTGAGTGAAAGATGCTATAAGATGTCAAACATTTTCTCATGATCCATCTATATCTACCTAGAATTTTAGTCATGCAGAAACATTTGCAAAATCATCTACCAATTGGTCCAACAAATCTTTAGCTGCCATTGTCTTCTTTTGTGGCTTTTATCAAAATCTCCCTGCATAGAAAGCATTTTGTTCCCCATTTTTGTGACAATTTTTAATGTAAAAAAAGTTACTTATCTTCAATCCATATATTTTAAGCCAAGCTTCCAAACATATCTCTTTACCCTAAAAATTAATGCTAGTTTTGTTTTTATTTTACTTAAACATATCGATAGAAAGGGTAACCAAGACATGTTGTCTCCTATTTGTTGTGGTGGAATAAAGTAATTTCATCTTTATAGATTTTAGAATCTCAAATAATAATCCTAACTGAAAACATTTTTTGCTGCAACATTTATCCACATACATTATTTTAATCTCATTGTCTATGCTTTCACCAAACTCCATTTGACTGAATGAATTGTTTGGCTTACTTCTTTTTTGGCCTACGTATTTGTAGGAATGATATAATTTTTTTGGATGCCTTTGCGCTATAAATTTTAGGCAAGGAATGACTTCATTATCCACTATGTCCCAAATGTTTCTAATTTCTTTCTCCTTTGGTGACATGCATGGTAAATTGATTGCTCTCCAAGTCTCAATGTCCAATATTTTGTTGGAAGGTCATCTAACGATAGATGTTTCAATTAACTCTATACTAAAAGTCTCACAATGTCATATAAAAATCCTTATTAAAATTCCAAATTCATTTTCTAACATTGGGACATGAATTTAACCAAAAATATCCCCTAGTTGTGCAAATTCATTATAACCAAAAGCAATTTTTTTGTCATTTGTAAGAGCTGTGCATTTGTGCAACAGATGTACCCTTTTCAAAATAAAAGTTTTTCTTAGGCTTTTAAATGTGGTAAGATCATCGATATATCAAAAAAATGAATCCAAGAAAGGGTTTTCTTGTTGTAATGGTTGTATATACAAAGCTAGACTCAAATTTTTTTGACTTTGTTCCATGTCATTGTGTTTACAAAACTTGTATGTGACATGTTGGATCATCATTGTGATCCATATATTAAAATTATCAAGTACATCCCCAAATTATCCACAAAAGCTATAGAGAATGGAAGTGGTAGAGTTGGATCAAAAGCTTTAGTCACATTAACACTTACAAATCCAATATATATTTCCTCATTGTGGCATGTGGAAGTGAGATTTATGGTTTTCAAAGATTTAGCATCTAGACTTGCCACTTTGTGTATTATTCCTTCACCAATGACCTTACTAGTATTTATGAGAAAAACATAATCTCCACATTGGAAAGCCATCGACGTATGATTTTTTAACATTGACATTTGCAAAAGACATGAAAAGAGTTATTAATCAGGCTATTTAGCCTAGTTATTTATATACATGTATGTAAGAGATAAAGTTATATTTATACTAGAACATAAGCATGAAGATATGTTAGAACCTAAAAATGTTAAAAATTTAATGTTTAACATTTTGTTAACAACACTATTTATGTCAATCCTAAAAAGTAATAGCTTTTAATATCATCTATTACATACTTCAATTCTTCTTTCATCCTACTTTGAAGTATCTCCTAGGAGATACATTTAAAACATGCATTAGAGTGGAATAGCCGCATAGAGAAAAATAGCTAATTAAGTCAATATTCAACCATGTATTTTATTACAATACAAAATGATAATGATCAATGGGGGTTTTGAGTCAAATTATGGAAAATGATTATATTTTTATATTTTGGTATCTTGTATTTGATTTTAACCTCTCTTGTGGACCCAAAATCTTGAAGGTATTTCTTAGGAGATCATTCAAACATGCATATGGGTACCCTTCAAGGTTTGAAGGTAGTACTAGGTGATACCTTGAAGGGTCTTATAATACCTTGGGTACCAATGACATTAAGCTTAAGACTTCAATTTTTAATAGCCAAGGACCTGTGTCATGCGCCCCCAAATCCAAGACATTTCAGCACTCAAAAAAAATTTCAAGTTCACCAGGTGAGTGACTTTACATTATTATACCAAGTGTCTCCATCGCATTTACCTGGAAACTGATAGATGGAACATCATATACAAAATCTTAGGGATATGTAAGAATCATTATGGTGACATGTGTCTCTCTCTGAACTACCTCTAAAATTTTTGTTAAAAATGGGGCCCACATCCCTAGGCCAATGGCATGCCTTTTCTTTAAATAAGAACTCCCTTCTTTCTTAAGAAGCACAATGATGACATGTGTTATTAGTAGAAGGGATTGAGACTTCATGTTTGTGGTCTCACTCACCTATGCGCTTAGTCAATGTGAGTCCATGAGGAACCCAAGCACTGGCTTCATGTTTATGGCTGCATTCTTTATTCTCTCCCAATAGGATACTTGCAGTCTAGGAGTGGGTGGTGAGGTCATTTTTCAACTATTAGATTTATTGGTCCTTGGCTAAGGACTCTTGTACCATCTGTAACTACATCTATTACTGCATGCTTATAGAGTCTAAGAGGATCTTATAGGTATGCATAATACAATTTATTAAATGCATTTAATAAGTTAGTCCAAAATGTAAAATATCATTTTTTGTACTTTGTCGAAGAAAAGAAATTAAGGAGCAATCTATTAAAAAAATTACATCGATCTCGAATTAAGTTCAAGAAAGTAATGATGATAATACAGGTATGATAGAAGGACTGCTAACAGTTGTGCAAGACCATTAATGACATGGTGTTATGAAAGATTGCATCTTGTTTGAGGCAGATCGATTTGGGACATGATAGGCTGTGTGTAATTTCAATATTGATGAGACAAAAAATGTCACCATCAAATCCAAAATATTAAAGATGAGGAAGAACACTCATGTGCAAGTAGTTAGTGCATTTAAAGAGGTTGGAAAGCACAAATTGGATGCCAAGATCCATAAAATAAAGTGAAGGAGTAATGCAAAAGAATTACAAACTTTGATGAAGAAGAATATTCTACTATCTAAATGATATACGAAGATGTAGAAATAAATAATAGAAGTATACAATCCCTATGCAAGAACTCAGCCATAAAGTTTTAAAATGATTAGAAGATTAATATCAAAATATGTATTCCAAAACAAATAATTGCACCATTTAACAAATGATATAATATCTTATATAAAATTAATAATGTGATAAAGTATAATAAAAAATATATTAAAAATTAGAAATTTGATGTGGAGGATAGAGATATAACTATTAAATTATTCGATTAAATAAACTTAATTTAACAGATAGTTAATATATAAAAAACATAGTGAAAAAGATGATTTAAAGATGAAATTCATAATTTAAAATAAATAAATAAAAATATTCATAAAAACAAAATTAGGTGAACGATCTAAATGTTTTCATCACGGCAAAGTACATCAAAGAAAATATTGAAAAATTATAACCTCATTCTAGAATACAGTGATATGGCCATTAATTTTTCCAATTAAAGAAACTTAACTTGATGGATATCTAAAGTAGAGAAAACAGAGTTAAATAGGTTATTTATTTCATTGATATTCTTAAATGAAAAAACTAAAAAAAGAGAAGCATCTAATACCTCTCAAATCACAAATTTTTAAAGGGCAAAAATAATCAAAATATTTATATGAAAACATGAACCAATACAAAATTCAATGCCACATCTTAAAAATGACGTCGTTTTACACAAAATCGATAATATAATAAAATATGACATAAAAAATATTGAAAAATTAAAAGTTCATTCTAGAAGAAAATGACATAGTTGTTGAATTTTTCAGTTAAATAAATACTAACAAATAACATAACATCTTACACAAAATCAATAACATGACAAAATACAATAAATATAATATAAAAAAATTAAAACTTTATTCTCGAAGAAAGTGATGTGTCTGTTGAATTATTAAATTAAAGAAATGTAAGCTAAGGGATAGTTAAAATAGAGAAAGTGTGGTTAAAAATATTATTTAGTTGAATGATATCGCAAGATGATAAAAAGATAGAATTGTACAATAATTGTACAAGCACATAACCATAAAGGGCAAACGTGACCACAAGAATAATATCAAAATATCCACAAAAACTAATTTTGCTGCAACATATGATAAAAGACACAACATCGTATACAAATCAATAGCATGGGAAAGCACATCAAAAACAATATTAAAAAATTAGAACCTCATTCATGAAGACAACGATATGTCTATTGAATTCTTAAATTAAATAAGCCTAATCTAAAGGATAGCTAAAGTAGAAAGAACATAACTGAAGATATTATTTATTTATATTATATTATAAGGTGAAAAATTAAAAAATAATAAAAATATATAATATTTTTCCAATCACTCAGTCATGAAGTGCAAAAGTCACTAGAAGACTAATATCAAAACATGTAACAAAACAAAATTACCTGCACCATTTAATGAATGATAATGTTTTATACAAAATACAATGAAAACTATATTTAAAAATTAAAAGATCACTGCGGAAGACAAAGATATGTCTAATGAATTATTCAATTAAATAAATTTAACAAATAGTTAATATACAGAAAGCATAGTTAAAGAGGTTATTTATTTAAATTATATTGAAATTTATAAAAAAATAAAAGTATAAAATATATGTTAAAGTTACAGTTATAAAGGTTTAAAGTCATAACTAATATCAAAGCATTCATGAAAATAAAAATAATTGTAATCTTAATGTCTTACTATATATATATATATATATATAATAAAGAAAATATTTAAAAATCAGCACATTATTTTATAGGAGTGATATGATCCTTGAATTCTTCAATTAAAGAACCCTAACCTAATAGATATATAAAATTAGAAAAAACACAGTTAAATAGCTTATTTATTGAATTATATTTTAAGATGAAAAAACAAAAAAAATATAAGTATACAATACTTGTCAAAGAAAAAATCTATAAAAAGATAAAGTCATTAAAAGAATAATATAAAAACATGCACAAAAACAAAATTCTCTATAGCATCTAATAAATGACACAACGTCCTATACAAAATCAATAACTTGATAAAGTACAATTAAAAAAATATTGAAAAATTATAATCTTGTTCTGGAAGACAGTGATATGATTGTTGAGTTAATCAATTAAAGAAAACCTAACAAATAACATGTTTTAGACAAAATCATCAATATGTAAAAATACAACAAACATAATATTGAAAAATTAAAACTTGACTCTAAGAAAGCAATATGACTATTGATTTATCAATTTTAATATATCTATCATAATAGATAGCTAATGTTAAAAAAACAGAATTAAATAAGTTATTTATTTAAATGATATCCCAAGATTTAAAATAAACAAATAGAAGTATACAATTCCTAAGCACTCAGCCATAACATAAAGGGTAAAATTCACTAGAAAATTAATATCATAACATGCACTAAAATAAAATTAATTGTACCATCTAAAAAATGACACAACATATTATACAAAATTAATAGAAATAAAAATTATAGAAAATAATTTATTTAAAATTAGAACCTTGATATGGTATTCAGTTTAAAAAACTTAACTTAATAGATAGTTAATGCTTAGAAAGCATAGTTAAAAAAGGTTATTTATTTATATAATAGTGTAAAATTATATATATACATACACATAATCCATGTCAAATCATATAGTTATAGAGGGTGAAAGTCACTAGAATACTAATATCAAAACATGCACAAAAATAAAATAAAGTTCAACATCTAAATTTTTTATACAAAATTAACATGAAAATGTACAACAAAATCAATATTAAATAATTAAAAAATCATTATAAAAGATAGTAATATGATTATTAATTTTTTTTAATTAAATAAGCCTAATCTGATAAATAATTAAATTATAGAAAACATTCTTTAAAAACATGAAAAATATAACAATACAATATTTATCAAATCACACATTTGTAAAGTGTGAAAGTCATCAAAAGACTAATATCAAAACAAAACCAAAAACTAAATTCATTGCAGTGCATCTAAAAAATTATAAATTGTCTTAAACAAAATCAACAACATGATAAAGTACACCAAAGACAATATTAAAAAATTATAACCTTATTCCGGAAGATAGTGAGACCACTATTGATTTATTTAATAAAATAAAACCTAATAAATGACATCATGTCTCACATAAAATTAATAACATGATAAATTCCAACAAAGAAAATATTGAAAACTTAGAACATCATTCTTGAAGATAGCATTAGGATTGTTGATTTCTTCAACTAAAGAAACTGAACCTAGCAGATAGCTATGTTAGAGAAATCATGGTTAACAAGGCTATTTACTTGAATGATATCATACTATAGTGTAAAAACATGATATGATAATTATAGCAATGGAAGCATTTGATGTTATCCTTCTCTCAACTTTGCTTGCTCTGTTGTTTATTATAGATAATTGAAAAAAAAAAGAATAAGTTAAATCTACCAAAACTTCACTTAAGGCCAATAAATTAAAGGAAGATCTAAGATTTTGAGATTGCTATAACTAAACAAAGAAAGTAAAGAACAAGCATAAAAACCATTCAAATAAAATAAAATAGACAAACATAGATCTTAATGTTATATGAAATTTCTATTAAAACAATTATGAGTTTCTATGTTTAGTTACACTCTTGTGCAAGTATAAAATATCTCAAAATTTTGTGGCTCAAATTCTAATTCTATAAAATTAGTACAATTGACCTCCTTGTTTGTGTGTGTGTGTGTGTTTGTGTGTGTGTGTGTGTGTGTGTGTGTGTGAGCGAGCACGCGCGCGCATGCGTGCTTGTGTGTGCATATGTACATACATACATATGTATGTGTATGTATGTATGCGTACATTTATATATATTCAAGTTTTTATATGTTGCTTGATAACAAGGTGTCTTACCAAATATAATTAATGCATTAAAGGAGATAAATATAATTAGCGTAGTTTGAGTGTGGTGAGATATTCTCCAGGATTGAAAAGCTGTCAATAAGTAACACACATTCAATGGATAGTTGGGGTCCTTCCCGTAGCTTGGTAGGTAGGCTAGAGTAGACATGGATAGGCTACATATTTTAACACTCCCCCTTACTCTAGACTACTAGAGTAATATGCTACTCCTATGTATTATATAAGATGCTCAAAAAAAAAAAATTGGCAATGAGTTTGTAAAAATATCATCATACTGATCCTGAGACCTACAAAAATCAAGAAAAATCTGATCATTTTTTAATAGCTCTCGGATGAAGTCATAGCACAAATCTTTGTGCTTGCTCTTATTGTGAAACACACGTTACTTTGAAAACTCTATAACTAAGTTGTTGTTGTAGTAAATTTTTGTTGCCTCTTTTTGGTCATGTGCTAGATTTGATAAGACTCTCCTCATCCATAATGACTAACATAATACTAATGTGCACACTACACACTCCTATAAAATGGATGATAGGGTTACAATAGGCTACTTATTGGATACCCATGAAACTATGCCTAATCTAAATTGAAACATTTATTTAGATGTGATTTTTTATTCATCAATACTTTTGATGAAATCACTATTTATGTATTCAATCAACTTAAACTCTTCTAAGAGTCCATATAGGATTACATAAGCTTTTGTTTCAACTATATATCTTAGAATCATCTTGGCTACTTTCCAATGCTACTCTTTGGATTGTTTATAAACCTTGAAATGAGGCTCACACCATACATAATATCAAGAGTTGTTGCAAACTTTAGTTATATGATGTTATAGACAAATATTTTGTACAAAGTTCGAGCAACATTAAATCCTTTATCTTTAGTTGTAAGGTTTAATCTTGTTGTAATAGGGGTTGACATGGTGTTGGCTTTCACCATATTGAACCTTTTCAATTGCTCTTTTGCATATTTTTATTGACATTTAAAAATGATTTTTTCTCATTGATTGACTTCTATACCAAGGAAGTATTTCATCAACCCCAATTTTTCATCTCAAATTATGTTTTTGTTTTTATCTTGAATGAAGCAATTGATAGATAACCAATGAATATGAGGTCATCAACGTATAGACACAATTATAATTATACTAGGATCATCCCTTTTTATATACAAGGATGGCTTGCTACTGCGTTTGTTAAATCCATTATTCAAAAAATATGAATCAATTCTATCGTACCATGCTCTCAACACTTGTTTGAATCCATACAAACATTTTTTCAATTGAAAAACATTGTGCTCTTGTTATGAAACTTCATATCTAGATGGCTACTGCACATACATCTGTTGTTCTAGAATGTCAAAAAAAAAAACGTATTTGACATCCATTTGGAGTACTGTCCAATTATTCTGTGTAGTAATGGATAACACCATTCTGATGGTGTCTAATCTGGCATGAGACTGAAAAGTCTCATGGTAGTCAATTTCGGGCTTGTTAAATCCAATTTTCGCTATGAATCTGAATAATATCTCATCTTTCGTGCTACAGAATAGAGTAGGAAATAGGAAGTCTAAAAATTTGGCATAAAAATGTAAATATGGCTAAGCATCGAAATAAATGCAAGGTAATCAAAGCGTGTCTTCACGTCTAGCATGATACGAAGCCCAGATTGCCTGACCTTCGGTCCATGAGGGACATGCAAAAGTGTTATGTGCATTGCGAATCCCAAGGTAGCTCACACTTTCATCCTGCAGTCGGTCACAATCAGAGTAAGTAGGCGCTCATCGTCGCGAAGCCATACAGACGTGCTTGGGTAAGCAAGTGCGCTCATGACCGGCATGTTGACGGAGAAACGCCGGCAAGCCCGCCGGCCCTAGCGGATGTGAAGATGCATTAATGTAAGCAACACGATGGCACGTCTGCATATTTACAAAGTTGGAACGGCACACGTAGCTCCTGAGCGCTGACCTTTGCGTCCGCCATCAAAGGGTTTATACTAGCAGTTGCCCTTATGTTGGAAAAATGGTCTAAGGTTAGATAAAAGTAGATCATATTCGGATTTCTGTAACAACAAAATATTTTAATTTGTATTCTTTTAATTAAGTGTTTATATTTATTTTTTATTATTATATTTTATAATGTTTTTTAATTTTAAATGGTATAATTTAATTATCCATTCTTTTAATTGTTTAGGTAGGTATATATATATAAGATTAATAATATATATTTTAAAATTATATCAATTTTCATAATATATATTAATGATGAAAGTGTTGAATCTATAAAATGTATTTTATATAAATAATAGTTATAAATATATTTTTTTTTCTTTTTTGATAAATAGTAAAGAATAAGAAGAAATAAATGATATTTAGTGATCCATTCACACATGATAGTTGTAATATATACCATTGATATAAACTATTTTCTCACCATACCCAAAGCCTATAAAAGTTAACAACAATATATCCCATTAATATAAACTTTTTTCTTACAATAATCAAAGACTATATTTAATGACATATAGTTAAACTATAAGGAATCTGCACAAATCTACGTATAATAAATTCATTAAACTTCACCTTGAATTTAATTATATATTTTTAGAAATCATAACTTGTAGAATTGTAATTATAAGCAAAAGAAATTTCAAATAATACAAAAGATAAAAGAGCAAATAAAATCAACGAAAAGGCATATGTAGCACTTATCATATGAAGCATCAAGTAGGCATCCATGAATTTGCAATATAAATACTAGATAATAAAAATATTGTCATGAAATCATGATGGAAATAGTTTCCAAATGAATTAATCACCATGAGTGAGATCAGACGCTTTCATATCCCTATCAAATGCTTCAAAATTCCTCCATAGACAAAGCTTTGGGGAGCCATTAAGGGATAGTTGATAGTACTTTCTTCATTCATTCATCTCCTCTAAATTAAAATAGAATGAATTGATTGATGTAAGTAAAATCAGATGTTCTCATATCCCTCTCAATCCTCTCATTCATCTCTTGTACTTTGATAAGTGTTAACTAAAAATGGGCTTGACACTAATATAAAAAAACAAAAAAGTCTTGGCATGCTACTTTCTTGAACACATGTAAATCTCAATAACATTGCCCATGGATTGATTATTACCACTAGTTTTCTTGCATGCTATCATTGTTTTTATTTTTATACCATTATAATGTCTTCAAATTGTATGCTGGTTTGATAACACATGTTATTAAACATTATGAATAATTGCCAATTATCTTGACACTTCAAAGTTCAAGGAGCCATTACATTAGGTTTAGGAAATATTTTTGGATAAAAATAGAAGTGAATGAAGTCCTACTTCCATTCCAATATTTTCAAAATTATGATGGTGCCTTGTCTTCATTGATAAGGAACAACATGTAAATATAATAATAGAAGTGATTCCTACTTCCATTCGAACATTATGCTACAATAGAATATTAGCTTGTTCAAAACTCCTTGTCTACCACCATTGTATATTGTAGACTACCAAAGTAACCTCAATATAACAATATAAGTGAATGAATTCCTAATGGATCAAATGTTTTGAAATACCACACACGAAAGTTGCACCTATAACACCTTAAATTTATTACCAACACTATAGTATTATAATAGTTAAGAGAGTTGTACTTACAAAAAATGCTAAAGTACTTATCTTCATGGAAGGAACATATAGACAATGGTTATCAAGTAACAAGTCTATTTGAAGAATTACTCTTCAAGCACCCAGATCATTAGAGGGTCAATCTGTTGAAGAGCAAGGTAGTAGAAAAATGTTTGTGCCAATGACCATCACAAATATGCTCATGAAAGTGATGATGATTGAAATGTATTGAAATAATAATGTAGCTTTTAGTGTAACAATATCAAATAATATGTTCATATGATTTATAGGTTCACTATTGTAAATTGGTCCAATGTTATAAAAATGAAAAAGAATAGGTGGAAATAGAACCCTAATCCCCAAACCCAGAATAGGTATCAGTGTGCACCTAAATTCAACCTGTAATTTTTTTCTGGTACACTACTATAAAGCTAATTTCTGATCCCCATTACCCATATACCAACAAATGTTGCAAGGGTGAAAGGAATGCAAAATGGAATGTATAAGTTTTTTACTTTTATTTATAGTAAATATGCCCCTTTTAACTAGGTTTAATGTATCACAGATGACGCCCACCTATGCACCCATGTGGCATGCACTTTGAAAAACTTTTTGTATTTACTTCAACTGCAATGAAAGCAACAAGATAAATTTAATAACCTCAATGTATTACCCCCACATCATCATCATTGTATTATTGATTTAATTTACACACCGAATGTCTATTATTTCTATAATCAAATAAAAATAGTCAATGAAAAATATTCTTCATCAACCACATCACACCATCAATTTATGTTATTTCACTTTATAAAATATATTTTAATATTATATTTGAGTATATAAGTATTAATTTTTTTAATATATATTTTAATATATTTTACTATTATATTAGAGTATATGTATTATATTATATTATATATTTTTTAATATTATATTAGATTATGGGTAGATGCACAAAGTTGGGGGACAAAAAAGGTGACATAATAAAAAATACAAAGCATTTTGTGTAAAGGTTGTACGCCCTTTTCAAAAAGGCATACATCATTATTTTAAAAAAAAAAATCAATGCAATTACATTAAGGGTCAGCCCCGACCCTAAAGGGTGTATGCCCTTTACAAGACATGTTATTTTTTTTCGCAATCAGTGTTTTGAAAGCCATGTAATTTTTTTTTATTTTATAATTAAAGGTATTGGTTTTGTAAGCATATAAGTTTACATTTAATTTAATTTTATATTTTATATCATTAGACTTTAAATTTATTTTACTAAATATAACAAATAAGGGCCACTCAGTGTCTTCTAAAATTGATTATAGACCCTTTAGAAGACAATTTTTTATATTCCATTACAACCAATACATAGTTTTCATAATTTCAAGATCATAAAATAGAATGAGAAACGAGGTTAAAAATCATGCTATGTATGTAATAGATCTAGATACCATTAAAAATTACATGTCAAATTTACCTGCTTAAGTACTCCCTATCTACTCTATCTACTTGAGTATGCCCTACCTGATTAAATAATCGATCCATGGCTTGATCTCAAGGAGTATACCCTACCTAAATACATAGGCCATATCTTGAAATTTACTATTCCCTACTCAAGTCAAATTAAGTGTTCTACTTACTCAACCTAGTCTACTTCAAGGTCCTTTAGAAACTTGTTTGCAATTAGGTCTCTTCCTAACCATAAATTATCTCTTGGTTTATCATAAAAAGTCTTTCGAGCATTGGTATTAAAATAATAATGAAATTATTATTTAGTATTATCTCTTGACTTCTAAGCCTCTATATTCAGATCGAACAACACTTTCATGACTTAAAATAGGGTACTCAATCCTAAGATAGTAGTGTACCTTCAATCAAAACCCTTCTTTGACTCTTAAAGAATTTAATTCTACATCCTCACTTCTTTGAACAATAATATGAGGATTTCACAAAATATTTGGCTCAAGATTCTTAGTGCATGATAAAATTCAACTTAGAACATAGATGACAACAACTCTACCCTTTATAGGTCTATTAGGCCAAAGTCTACCTCTTAAGGACTTGATAGAAAGAGATCTACAACTACCTTATTTTTTTGACTCATTTAATTCAAAAACTTGACGAAAATATTAAGACAATGATACAAGACTCATAGGTGTCTTTACATAATCTCAACATACCAATTAGATCACCAAAATGCCTAAAAAGTTGACTAACTCCTAAACACTACTATAATATTATGTATATGCATGTTTGGTCTTGAAAAGGTGTTATTAATATAAGTTATCAAAGGATTATTATAAAGCTTTATTAAGATGTTTGGATACTATCTCTGAGGATAAGAAACGAATTTCCTTTATTACTTTCTTAAGAATTAGAATTCAATCAAAACTCTACTCTTTAGGTCTAGATGGTCTAATCTGCTTATTTGGAAGGATATTGAGTTGGCTTAACTATCAAATTATTTGAATCAATTTCGTGTAAGTATTCTATAATGTTTACATAATAACATTGGACCTTCATAAGAGGTTTATACTCAATCAACAAAGTTGGAAATATACTATTCTTGGAGTTTGCTATCTTTGCCTTGGAATCTTCTTAATAACCATGTTCTCGACATAGAAAATGAACTTTAGTTAATGGATCTATCAATATGCATAAATGAATATCCTAAAACATACAACTTATATCATATATACAATAATGATATAGTCACTCATACATTACATCTACCACATACATGGTACTACATGTAGGTATTCAGTGACTCATACATGACATCTTCATGTGGTCATGATATGGTCAATCATATTAAACACAAATGTAGCTAATAACCCTAGTGCACTCCATTTAAATCTAAACCATTAACCCCAAACCCCTAACCCTAAACACTAAACCTTAAACCCAAAACATTGAAACCAAAATCATAAACCCCAAACCTTAAGCCATAAACCTTGAACCATGAACACTAAATAATATACCTAAACCCTAGACCCTAAGCCCTAAACCTTGAACCACTAACCTTAAACCAAAAATAGTAATCCATAAACCCTAAAATATTGACCCCAAACATATAAACTTAAACACTAAACCTTCTACTTTATACCCTAGACCTTAAACCCTAAAACCTAAATGTAAAACCTTAACCCTAAACCCCAAAACATAAACCTAAAATCCTAAATCCTAAAACCTAAAACCTAAATGTAAACCCTTAACCCTAAAACCCTAAACCCCAAAACATAAACCTAAAATCCTGAATCCTAAACCCTAAACCTAATCTTAAAACCATAAACCATAAGTCATAAACATTAAACAATAACTCTTAAACAAAAAATTCATTTCCAAATAAAAAATTCAAAACCTTAAACACTAAAATTAAATCCATAAACCTTTAACCCTTAACCCTTAACCATAAACTCTAAACCTAAAACCCTAAACCCCAAGCCATAAACTCTAAACCATAAACACTAAACCCCAAGTCATAAACCCTAAGCACTAATCCCAAATCACTAAATCCCAAACCTTAAATAATAAACACTAAATTCCAAACCCCAAACCCTCAACCAAACCTCCAAGACCAAAACCTTGAACCTCACACCCTAAAACCCTAAACCCTAAGTCACAAACCATAAACCCAAAACCCTAACCCCAAATGTCAAGCCCTAAACCCTAAAAGTTAAACCCTTGATCCCTTGAGCCATAAAACTTAAATCTCAAACATTTACGCATAAAATATTAATAATAAGGCCTATAACCTAATCCCTAGGCCATAACACTAAAACTTGAACCTTGAATGCTAGTCCCTATACACTAAACCCTAATCTATGAATCTTGAACCATCAACCGTAAACCTCAAACCCTAAATTTATAAATTTTTAAAATATAACCATAAACCATGATATTGAGTTATCACCTATATAGAGAAAGGAGAGGGGGAATTGGATAAGCCATATCTTGAAAAGATAGGGGTCATTCTAACCTATATCTAGAGAAATGAGTGTCTAGGGACATTTGAGTCAAAGGCTTGATGATGGATTCAAGATGAATTCTAGAATAATTTATGGGTTTTTTAAATCAATGGATCTATCAATATGCATAAATGTCTAGCCTATAGCATTCAACCTATAACATACATATAATGATAATATAGTCATTCATACATTAAATCTACCCCATACCTAGTACCACATATAGTTATGTTGTCACTCATACATTACATATTCCTATATTCACATTACAATCACTAATACCAGACACAAATTTAGCTAATCAACCTATTAAGATCCATTTACACCTAAACCATTAACCCCAAAAGCCAAACCTAAACACCATAAACCCTAAATGTTGAACCCAAAACCTAAACCCTAAATGTCGTAAACTTTTAACACATAACACTAATACATTATACCTAAACCCAAAATAGTAATACCTAAAACACAAAACCTAGACCCTAAACCTAGAACCTTAACACTTTAAACCCTAGACCCTAAACCCTAAAACCTAAACTTTAAGCTGTTAACACTAAAGCACAAACTATAAGCCTAAAATCCTGAATCCTAAACACTAAACCATAAAAACCTAATATTCAATTTCCCACTCTCTTATTTGGAAAACCTATATGTGTGTGTGTAGGAGGTATGTATGTGAATGTATGATATTTACTTACGTACATGGTATACTGTTTCCATAAGCAATATCATACCTCCACCATTGATGATATGAATCTCTTTCGTATATTTAAACTTGATGAAGCTCTCAAATCAGTTTAAAACTTTATACTAAAACCATACCAGACATAAAACAACACACCAGACACTTGTGCTCCATGAGCAGTTATGGAACACACACAAATAAAACCAACTAACTTAATTATGAGATCGTTGCAATATGAAGAAGGGTTGGAAATAGGCTCCAAAATGCATTACATGTGTCCCTAATCATCAATATTACTTTGGACAAGTGTTATAATTATCTATAGTCATAATCACCCTTCTTTAGATCTATTTTCACATTTGGCACTAAGATGGTCTTCAGTTTATCAATCAAATCCAATCAAGGAAGGGTATGATATTTGTACCTATAATACAAAAAAATTATCAATAAAATCCATTATGTACAATTTCCATATAGATAGGGTACAAGTCAACTTGATAGGAAGGATACCTAGGGAGTCCTCTATAAGTATAAGATCATTTCCTAGTCAAACTAGTCCTCCAAGATGCCTTTTTTTCCATTTCTTCCTAATCAGATAATTAATAAGGGTTTTAGGTAGTTTTACCCCTTAAGGATAGTTCATAAAATTATGACATCTAAACCCTAAATAAATTCTAATATATCCTTGCTTATGACCCTCTCCAACCTATCCTAGTTTCTCAAACTCCCATGCTAGGTATCCGTACTGATGTGAGCTTCCAAACTTAGCCTCTCGATATCTTCAAGGCATTCTATGCACCTTATCATGTTCTTGAGCTAATAAATGTTCTCTCTATGGACTTATATATATAATAAAGATTCTCACACACCTTATATATTCCCATGGAGGTCCTCCAATGATTTGAAAGGTCCACTTGGTGTTATAAGTGAGGCTACATCTACTTAGGGAATTTAGGCCTAGTTAAGGCTTAATAGACCTAGTCTGCACATAGTTACTCATCAACACCTATGATTATTTGTTATGATTGTGATGAGTCACATATATTTTTTCATGTTTAACACATCCTCCTACATCTATTTTCAAGGTTCTAATAGTCTCTAACTCATTTCATTACCCTTTTCATACTAAGCCTACAAGATTTTTCCTCTTGGGAGTGCCCTTTGTCTGAGATAAAATAAAGGTCACTTCCCCTATTACCCTAGACAAAATGATGATATGAGGGTCTTTGCAAAATTATGGGGACCCTTTATACAAATTTTTAGGGTTGGTTCACACTTCTAGCACCTCCAAACCTCATAAAACCCAATGTAGACTTCTTGAGCACTCATTATGTGTAGGGTTTATGTGTCAACTATAGGTTAAGGCTTGAGCTCAATTTCCACCACTATTTTATTGGCCTAAGTGTCTAATTAGGTTAGTATCACCATGGTTAAGGTTTTATAATCAAGTCTATCCCCATTATTTCTTTCTAACTCTTCAAAGTGTACTCTTTACTGACCTAGGCTTAAATTGCAGTCAACTATGACTATGTGCCTACTCATATAAGGTATTCCTGTAGGTGGAAATTCTATCTTAGAACCTTATATACCATGTTCGACATCTTATATAGATAATAACCCTAGTGAAAAATATTTCCACCTAAACCATTAAACCCAAACCCCTAACCCTAAACACTAAACCTTAAAATATAAATATTTAAACCTAAACCCTTAACCCCAAACCCTAAGCCATAAACCCTAAACCATGAACATTAAATAATATACCTAAACCTTAGACTCTAATCCATATCTTGAATGGATAGGGATCATTTTAACCTATAAAGAGAAAGGAATGACTAGGGACATTCATG
>JARHVA010004912.1:1302500-1355000 GCA_037957365.1 Torreya grandis | reverse complement strand
ATTTAAAATAGTATTTAAAATATATAAATATATATTCTCTCTTACACATTCAACAATATATATGCACAAAATATATAAATAACCTTAACGATTGTATATAGTGAAGAAACCAAAACATACATATATTCATAAAAGTAAACACCTAGGTAAAAAAGAATAACGCCGCGTCATTTTTATTATTTATGACAAATTTCTTTTTTTAAGGAAGTATATTCTAATCAAATTTCATTATGAATATAAAACAATATTTATTTCAATTCTAAACAAGATGATATACACTTGTGATCATTTGAAAGATAGGTTCAAAATTTTATATATATATATATATATATATATATATATATATATATATATATATCTTTTACTTATAACTGGCACCTTGAGCCTGGCATAAACAAATGCGCGGGACTTTTTGAAGGGTGTGGTAGATGGAAAGGCTTCCACCACTTCTTCAACAAATAAGAGTCACATTTTATTCATCCCTGAAATTCTAGTAGGATGCAGTTTACATGCAAAGCACAATTCAACGTTTCATTATTTTTCCTTGCCTGCACTACTTCCCCTGATAGAACAATAGATGGACACAACTGAAAACAGAGTCATCTTGGAAAGATGGTAGTGGTACAGGCAGTTTTCCCATTTCCCTCTTTGGCAAGCAATGTTTTTGACTCCTAGTGTTGTTAAGTAAATGTTTATGTTTAAATCTGGCCAGAATCATTTATATTATATATTTCTATTGATATTTTGTTTTACATGTTTAAATCTAGCCTGAAAAAATTATATTAAATACTGCTATTGACATTTTATTGTCCACGATTTAAGTTTGGCCTAAAATACTTAAATTAAATATTGTTGTTGATATTTTACTATCGCTGGCAAACCGTATGCAGGTCATTCCCTAACAGAACGATCCTCGGCAGTCCCTGGAAAGGCATGGGATACTCTTTTTGTTTTTTGAGATACCCACGTCGGATCCTTAGGCACCCATTTCGGGATTTTTACTATAGGGTTCGGAGGACCAGTCAGTGCACATACATAATAAAACCATGTATATACACAGCTGGTGGTGATAGAATCCCAGAAGAGACAATATCAAAGGTTCTGCACACAAGGAATCAGAGACTTTAACATATAAACCACGCTTAGGCCACAGATCATTCCCTTCCAAATCGATTGGAACAATATCAATGACTTACAAAAGTGAGGAAAAGAATTTTCCAGCTACCTTAAAGCTGTTTTTCATGTGCTTATAATCCGTATAAGCATCCCACCCTTCAACATGGCCACGGCGATATGGTCTTTCCGTAACCAAACGAACACATAGTCTATATATATTAGAACTTTTGAATTTAGTGGGCTACACAAGACCTACCAACTTGGACGCCTAATCGATCCTCACGAGTCCACACCACCACCATGCACGAAGAACAACATATTCCCTTTCTTATCTCATGTGAGAAGAATCTCAGGTGAGTGCCTCACCGTATAATCCTTCGGCTTAATAAACCCTCACAAGGCTCATTTTTATTCATTTTATTCAATAAATTTTTCTTTGAGTCGATAATTTTCTCCCTATTTTCTCCCCGCTAATGAAGCCCTTCCCAATATTTTCCTCCATCCTTGAGGAAATTTGGAGTACCCTTTCAACCATTTATTTCATCTACATAGTTCTTATTTTCTTTCTAGAATCCCATTCAAATATCATTTTATTAGTTTTGGTAGTTTGTCATATAACCATTGCTTCTCACTCCTTCCAAATAATCCAATATTCTCTACCTTTAGATCTAACTTTACTGAGAAGAAATTCAAATATATGGGGTACGAGCCATTGTTGGTATTGGATAGTGAAATCCCTAAGATCATTGAGTCCCAAATCACACATGTAAACCTGAAGGAATTTCACCATAGACTGAACTCAGAAAATCCAAGCACATTAGCTATATGGTTTATAGAGAGTGGGCTTCCTCAAGAAGCACGTTTCCCAACCTTAGTCAAATTTTTTGACTTGGCATTCACTTGTGCGAGACCCTATGACCCATCAACTCAGAAGATCAAATCAAGACATGGATCTCTTATGGCTAAAATTGACGGCATAACAATATGATTGACAATAAGGATTCCATTCCCTCTGGACATTGTGAGCATGAGCATTTCTAAGGGAAATAAAATATTGAATAAACATACAAATAAATCCTTGATTGCTATGAATAATTCATGGTTGAGGAATAAGAGAGTAAGAGTCTCAAAATTTTCATGAGGATCTCTCAGAGATTATCATCCTCCTCAACTAGCTAGTAGGGAATCAAGATACTAAGACTTTCGACCCTTGGATTTTTTTGCCAATGAATATCATTTATCATCATAAACAATTCATCAATTGCGGAGATATGATCAATGACTCTTTACATCACCATCTACTAAATGTGAAACCAACAACATCACTCTTCATGACATCCTACTTCATTAATTCTTTGGCTTCTCAAATGGTCTATCCATGACTCTCAAAAGAGGGAATCATTACTCCCACCACTCATGCCTATGAATGTTTTCCTTAGCTAGCTTAGATAGAGAGCAAGAAACATTTCACAGGGTTGAATGACATGTTCACTATGAGCGTGGTACAACTTCTAGATGAAGATGGGGGTTTAAGTATTTCAAACAAATCAATTGCCTTGATTAACCAATATGATAGCTATCATCATCAATATAAGAAGTTCACTTATATAAAATTTTGTGGTTTTGAAGGGCATCTATTGAGGCTTCCAAGACTAAAAAATGACAAGATCATATTGATTGATTGGTATAGACAGTTGAGTGTAGTACATAAACAATATTGAGGTATATGTGTTTTGGATGTCTTGTTCCCTATTTCATTAGATAAATTCACATAATAAATAGTATTTAATGCCTAAGACATTGAAATGGTCATCTCCCAATTCACTCTTTGATCATACACAAGACGGGCTACTGTGGACATAAAGAAATATACGAAAAGGTTACTTGGTATTGGCTCAACCTATGAACATGTGCCTGATTTGTATCACTACTAGAAATATTTTTTAGATGAATATGAAGTAGTTAGATGAGATTTGAGTAGAATGATTGTGGATCAATTCAAATAATTCACTAAATAATGGGTTCTTGACAACATGGTTGATGACATGACTGAACTCATTAACCCTAAATACATAAGTGGAATTTTAGTTACTCCCTTACCCACCATAAATTAGCCAATAAGATGATGGTGATGATAATAATAATAATAATAATAATAATAATAATAATAATAATAATAATAATAATAATAATAATAATAATAATAATAATAATAATAATATGTGCATGGGTGAACCCAAAGAGTGTGCATTAGAACCAATAAATGGTTCAATAATAAGTCAGCCAAAATGACTAGTGTAGGTAGTTCTAGAAAAAAATTCTTTAGCTCCCTCCAAGAAATCTCTTATAGCACCACTGAATAAGAGCAACATTTGTCTGAAAACTAAAAAAATTAAGCTCTTGAAATTCCAAATATGGTGATGATGAAGACCCTAAATAAGGGGAAAATAGAAAAAAAATTATGAAGAAATCCCTATAATTGGCAAGAAGAAAGTAGCAAGGAAAACTATAATGATGTATTCCTCTCCTACTCACTCCCCTTGGCAATCCATATCTTCTTATGACCAATATAACATAGTAGGCACCTTAAAAACAAGTTTATGTGGTGCTTCATTCATCCACTTTAGTCTCCCTAAGTGCCCTTCCTCTCTTTGAATATATTCCTCCAAAGAAACCCATACCTAATCCAATTGGAAGTTAAATGATTCCTTTTAGTGTTGTGTCATTATAATAGATACATCTAATGCTCTAAAAAATGAAGAGTGTGGTGGAAGAATATATCCCCAACCCCCTAAAAAGGTTAAAATTACTTCTAGATTGTGTCTAATCCTTCTAGTGCTCAAATTGTTGAAATAAAAGAACCTAATTTGGAGAAAGGTGTCTAAAAAATTAACATAAGTGACTATACTCTCAAGACAATATCATTAAGAGAAACAACTAGGGAAAATTAAATTTGTAACTTGAGGGAGACTATTGAAAGAAAAATAAAGAGATCAAAATAGGCCAAGCTCACCCAAGATCAACTCTAAGATCAGATCAAATTGTTGGTAGGGTACATAAACTACCTTCTCAATCATGTTGGCATGCTTACAACACCTCAAGTTGATGTTCCTTCTCAATTGTTGAGCATAAGCAAGGAATCCATTTGCAAAATCAGAAAATAGAAATCATGCGGAAAGACTTTTGTATTTGGGTGGATGAAGTGATAATTATGGGATGAAATACATTAAGCAAGTAATGAAGTTGTTCTCAAGAATTGATAATGCAGTCATTAACATAAATTAGTAGATCAAGGTTCACACAAGTGAGCTAAGTATATTGGAAAACATAAAATAAGAAGTTAATTATATTATTGAAGTTGATACATATGTAATGGTTAAATGTGGAATCTTTGGGAACCTTGAAGATGAGACTTGTTTAAAATGGTATGAATGTATCTTTCAAAATATTAAGGTGTTGAACTATGCAATAAAAGAGTTAAAATATTAGATCAATATTTCAAAACAAAAATATAAGTTGATCTCTTATAACTTATACGAGATTAATTTTGGCCTATTTAAGCAAGATTCAATCACTTTACATACTATAGATGAGGTTAATGAGCATTTCAAGAAAGTCATAAAATAAAAATTCTTTAAAAAGAAACACTTTCCATACTACCTCCATGTCTGTAATTAGTGAGAATCATGTCTTGATCAAATAAATGAATAATCAATTGGCTAAATTGGAAGATATATTTAACGAAATGTTATTAGTCTCCAAGAGATGGATTACATGGTGTAAACATGTAGTACACCTAAAAGGTCATGATGCTCCAAAAGAAGTAAATAAATTTAGAAAATTTAAGGATGATCGAGACAGATAACAAACCAAAATATCTTCAACTACACCATGTTCTTCAACACCAACCTCTACACTAACAAAGGCTCCCTATGTAGTCTACATATGTTCTTTTATATTTTGTCTAACTTCTATTTTATAAAATTCATATTTTACTTTTTGTAAAATTGAAAATTATAAATGAGAGAATGAGATAAAAAATAAAATATCAAGAGTCATTTTAAATGTGAAGGGTCAACCCATTCCATCTTGTTATAAATACAAGAAATGCTTATTGTAGAAGGGATTTTTGATATTCTTAATTTATGAATCTTCAAAATAAAAAAAGCAAACTTAGTGATCATTCTTTTGTCCATGAACTAAGGAAATTCCACAACTTTGTGTCTTTTTTCTATAATAGTATGTATTTTTATTATGTTAATGAACAACTCATTATTCCAGGAACTAATTTATTTTATTTAAATTTTCTTTCATTACATGGTTGAATATAATCTATGTTTGTTCGTTCACTCATGACACTTCACCTTCCTTCTCTCTTGTTGGTAAATTAGCATTCCCATGGTAATTAGTATTTAGGGTATAAGTTATTTATGTTTTGATGTATTTTGGGAGTTTTGAATAATATTTTTGTGTTAATATGTTGCTCAACGAACTCATGAATATAGAATATTGGTAAGATTATTATGAGGAGGGTAGTTATTGTAGCCTCCTTAACTATAGGAGTGATATCTCTATATGTAGGCTTTGACTCCTTTGAATAAAGTGTGTTGTTGAGATTGAACAAAATTATTTGTGCTTCTACATATTTATGATCATTCATCTCTCTTTGAAATTGCAATTAATTCTATATTTAGAAATAGAGAAAGAAACCTAAGAGACATATCTATAATTTAGGTCTTGTTCTTCGCAAGGCTTTAGAGTGATGTCCACATTCAATGATAGTCCCATTGGAAAGGCCTTCTTTGTTTTTAGTGATTATTTTATAAGTTTTATTTCTTATGTTATATTTGTTTTAGTTATTCATATTTTTTAGTTTACTCATTTTTAGTTATTAAATCATTTGTTAATGTTGATATGTTGTGAATTACTTTAGTCAATATAATTAGTTATGAGTTTAAAATTTTTGTTTAAATATTTTTTGATAGTTTTGTGTTTAAGTTTTTCATTTTTTTAATTTTATATTTACATATTAATTATTAAAAATCTTTAGTATTTTTTCAAATCTTATTTTTTTATGAACTTTAGTTTTAGGATTTTTTGATGTTTTTCATTTTTTTAAGTTTTGGTGTCAATTAAAAGTAATATATAATTACTTTTAAATTATTTTCTGTCATTTTTTAATAAGTTATCTATAGTCCTTTATAGTATGTGTCTTTGGTCAAAACTAAATAAAGCCTATATTGATAGGAAATTTTGAAAGTCAATAAAACATGTAAAGTTGATCTTTTATGGATATAGAATTTTAATGTACAAAATATTTCAATGAAAAATGATGCATTTTGGGGCGAACCTGACATCTACATTCTTGGGGTAGGGGGTGGGGGGGTGGCGGGGGACAAAAGCAATATAGATATGTGTTTTAAGGTGATTCCTCTCCCCATGTGAACACGAAAATGGGGAAATTTGGGAAATTAGAATTTCCATGGTAATTAGTGTTTAAGGTAAAGTAAATAAGTTAGTTCAAAATAGTTATGTATTTTGGGAGTTTGGAATAGTATTGTTGTACATGAGTAATATGTTGTTCAACCAACTCATGAGTATAAGAGATTGGTGAGATTATTACAAGTGGCATAGTTATAGCATTCTCCTTAATTATGGGAGTGATATTTATATATTTATTCTTTTAATCCTTTCAATAAAGTGTGTTATTGAGATTGTCCAAAATCTTATGTGCTTCTACACATTTGTGAGTCTTCGGTTCTCTCTGAGTCTGAAGTTTTTTCTATATCTCTCTAGTATTATCTCCAATAGAATACTAATAAATCAAAATCATTCAATTTGTAAATATTGTATATATCACAAATTAGTTTTTTACCAATTTTAATAAAGGGAACCACCCATCATAATAGAGGAGAGACTTTTTGTGTCTTATTTGTTGTGAAGTTTATGATTCGTCACATATTACCAAATATTTCAGCAATAAATTTTGGTGCCCATCATGGGGCATGTTCTTTAATTTTTTTGCAACTTAAAATATTTGGTTATATTCATTTTTATGACTATGCTTAGAAATTAAAACCCAACTATCTAAACAAACCTTGATTGGAATCAAGCTTTACAAGTAAATACTTCATCTAATTTATGATAGTTTAATTGGGACAAAAGGTGGATAATTTCCACTTTCAAAGTTTTGTAGCCATGTTATAAAAAAAATAACATTGTTATGATTTTGCTCAAAGGATTATTGCACTTTTTAATGGAATAATAGAGATCATGGCAGTCTATAGAGTTCCTTGAGATATTTTCAACATCATAGTTGATAAATGGTACACAAGGTCTATTAAGAACAAAGGTATTTCAGATTTATTCTTTGACCTTGAAGAATAATTTAGTTTTAGACTCTCCCCTGAATGGATAAAAAAGGTACAACCTATAATTATAATTTTCTCACTAACAAATATATTTATTCTAGGAGGAACAAATGTTAAGAACATGGTTGTCGTTGTACCATGGGGTACCTGTATTGGCCTATTATCTTTAGATGCTCAAATCCATGAAATCTTGAAAGGTTCAATAAATAATTTTCCCATGTGTATTAGTGATGGTAGACAATACCCTAATGAACACACAAAATATTTATTCTCCACTTGAAATATTCTTAGTGTCGAACATGAAGATCTATTAGATAGGTTATTTATGGAGATAGTGGCCAAAGGATCCATAAAATGGTTTCATCATTTACGTATTGCTTCCATTCTGGATTGGCATATAATGACATATACAACTGATGAAAGATTAAAACCAAATGAATATGAACACTCATTATTATCAAAATTGTATCAAATCAAGAAATAGCCTTATGAATCCATTAGATATTTTGTATCTCAATTCAATAAGTTGGTACATAAAATTTCAACTATTGCAATGCCTACATTAGAAAATAAAAAAATGTTTCTTTTTAAATGCACAAGTGCCTAAAGCTTTTTCTTATGGAGAAATCACCCTATAATGTTGGCATTTTTTTAAAACCAAGCCATAGAAATTGAATATGACATGATCATGGCTAAGAAAATAAAGAAATATTATGTTAAAGTAAAGAAAGAAAAGTTCAACAAATCTATTGATTCAAAAATTGGAAAATGATATCAAGAATTTGAAGAAATAGATTACTCAATCATAGAATACTCCATATAAGGATATACCTAGGAGAAACATTTTTCCATATCATGGTAATGTTCATCCTCGATTTCCTCCTTCAACTTCTTGACTTGATATTGATGTAGTGCATCTTGCCGTTAACTACACATGGATTTTTCATGCCACTAATGACAATGATGGTTTAAATTGACAATATATAAATATAATGATGAAACTTTACACTATTAATAAACCACTTGAATAAGGCATCTTGGGAACCTCTAATCTTGAAATTTAGGAACCTGATGGTGAATCCACTATGGAATATTTTAAATAAGAACCTGAATGGGATGTTTATGATGAAAATGTTGAGGATATGAACAAGCATTCATATGCATTATTCACATGAGCTCAAAATGAGAATATGAAAGCTGATGAAAAGAATAAAGAATATGAAAATCAAAAGGTGAGAGAGGCCAATAAGGTTATAGTTGTTCTCAATTTTTTTTATCAATAGAGGTACCCCTTTGCAAAAAAATTCAAAGGACAAACATCTAGAAAATTCTATTAATTTGAAATCTCCTCATGTGTCTACCAATGAATATCCTGATAAATATTCTTTCAACATAATCAATCATATGAGCCAGACTAATATTCATATTTCTCAAACTAAATACCTCAATAAAAACTCCAAATAGTCAAAAAGACTTATCAAGTTCATAAATGGAGGAAGTTATAATGTCCCTCCTCAAAGAACACATATCAAGATACTTGATTCTAACTTACATAATAATTTAGCCATTAATAATCAGAGAAATGAAAGACCTGAACCTTTTTATGTGTCTCTATTTGTTATTAGTTATAGTTTGAATAATTACAAAATTGATTCAAGGGCTTCAAATAATGTTAGGCTAGCCAAAGTTGCACACATCTTGAGGTTGACTTGTAGTAAAACATTTGGTCATTATTTTAACATGAAATAAATGAAAGTACCATTGATAGGACATATAAATGATGCACAAGTTGATCTGACTACTTTTCCCCAAAAGAAAGTAAAAATTACCATCCTGGTAGATCACATTTCCCTTAGCTATGATTACTTCTGAATAACAACTTTTCTAGAGGCCCTAAAGGAGAAATAAAACTATATTAGAATCGGGCAGTGATTCTCATGAAAGAAATTAATGAGAGTTTAGTCCTAAAGCTAAAAGACAAGGTTTTGGTCTAGAAGTCAAATGATCCCTAGGTAAACATCCTATATGAGTAAATAGGTCCTATCACTTACATGATGATGGATGAAAAAAATATGTAACTTATATAGTTGGTAGAAGACAACACCAATGATATCTGGACTTTAATTTTTGATATAATTTTCTTAATAATTGGTCCAGGTAATGGAAAATTATTGATTTCTCCACAAAAATATATTTTTTCTTTTCTCATACAAACACTATTTTGAATACAAAAATAATATAGTTGACTATGAATCATTGATGCAAGGATTATGAGTATAAGAATAGATGGGCATTTAGAACCACAAAGTGCAAGTAAATGTAAAATTAATCATCAAACAGGTGCAAGGTCAATATTAGGTAAAAATGATAGGCTCACACATCATAGAAATATGGTTTGGGACTCTATCAAAGACTTTAAAGATTTATCTATTAATTTAGTCATAAGATCATAAAATTTGAATGTTGATACATTAGCTATATTTGCTTCCTAGATGATTCCTCTTACAAAAAATGATAATGACCAATATGTCATTAAACTGGTATCTTAGCCTAGAGTGCTAGATAATTGTAAGAATTGGTAAGTAGTCAATGATGATGAACATGTCATCACTTTATTGGAGTAAACAAATAGTTTTAGGAATCTATAATTTAATAAAATCTCCATTACCTATAGATAATATTTCACTTATGAAGATAAAGAGGAATAGAATTTATCAACACCTAACACAAAATATGATCAACTTGGTGATAAGATCATACAATTGAAAGGGAATTCTATTTGTAAGGTTTTGATTTATTTGGAGGAGATATTCAACAAGAATGATAGGTACATAAAATAGAATATTTAGAGAGATCCTAAAGGATCCCCTTAATATGAGAAGGTAAATATTGGTATGGAAGAAGAATCAAGGTATGTCAATATCGGAAAATGTTATTCTAAAGAAGAGAATATAAGGTTCATTACATGTTTCAAAATATACAAAGATGTATTTGTTTGGTGTTACATAAAATTAATTTATTTCAAGCCAAACACCATGAAACATGACATTCCTTTAAAACTAAGTGTCAATCCATTCATGGAAAAGTTATGACACTATAATAAAAAGATTACTAGTATTATTTATGAAGATATTAAGAAGATGTTAGAAACCAAGATTATCTTTCTTATTCGTCATTCAACTTGGGTAGCTAACATCATACAAGTTTGAAATAAGAATGGAGAAGTCAGAATATGTGTGGATTTTTATAATCTTAACCCAAATTTACTCATGGATAACTACCCTTAACCAATCATGGAGCAAATTCTTCATGTCGTCATAAGATTTAAAATGATGTCTATGTTAGATAGTTTGTCAGGATATGATTAGTTTGAATTAGCTATAAAATAGACATTTAACATGACATTCACTACCTCATAATCAAATTTTGCCTATAAAAGGATGACATTTAAACTCATTAAAACAAGGATAACATTTCAAAGGGTGATAGATTTGGATTTTAGTGATATGCATAATAAGATCATTGAGATTTATATAGATGACCTCAAGGTATTCTTGAATAAAAGAGAAAATCATTTTGAAATTTTGAAAATGGTATTTGAAAGGTGTCACACTCACCATATATTTGAATCCAAATAACATATATTTTATTTGATTGAGGAAAAAATATTAAGACACGTGGTATCTAAAGAATTCATTGAGATCAATTTAGAAATAGTGAAGGCCATTCAACAGTTGACTCTATGAACTAACAAACTTGACACTGAATCATTCTTTGGGAAAGTCAAATTTATAAAATTATTCCTTCCTAACTATGATGAACTCACTAGATATATTGTGTAGATGATGAGTGTTAAGAACTCCATAAAATGAAATGATGATGGAAAGAGAGCATTCAATGAGATCAAGGAAGCAATTACCAAAACACCAATCCCAACTTGCATAGATTTTCCTAGGGACTTCATTGACTACTAATACTTATTTGAATTCACCTTGTCTTCTATTTTGGTACAAAAAAAATGAAGAGGGAATTGAATACCCCATTTCCTTCATGATTTGTGGACTGAAATATAATAAACTTAGTTATTCACAGATAGAGAAACATGCATACACCATGCTCAAAGAGGAGAAACATTTCATTATTTATATCTCAAATTCTCATACCATAATAATTTTCTTATATTCAACATTAAAATTGATCCTCACCGATCAGGAGCTTGGATAACAAATGTGGTCGGATAGCTAAAGTAAAAGGACAAGGCCTTGGATATTTGATTATAGAAGGTGCATACTCTTAAAGAGAATAAAATGAAAAACTAGCATTTGTGGTTTTCATTGATTCTATTGAATAATGCTATTTCAGTATCACATACCTCCTCTCATATGGATAATGTCCAACCCATATAAATACAAAACATAGAGAAACTATCAATATAAAGGAAACAAGATACATATCTTCATTGGTTGTTAATTTTACTTCTTCCAATTCTCTAGACAATATGTCTTCATAACGTCTAGGAAAAAGAGTGTCATTAGGAAGGGTAAAGAAGGGTAGGCATGGGCTAAATGATCTAATTGGATAATGTAATATGGGTCTTGAATAGATAATAGGATTAGAATGGAATGTGTAATGGATCATCAATTAATGAAATTTAGGCCTTTCAATCATGCACACAATTATTGATTTCATATTCGAATTGATTTTAGTTGTGGTAGGGCCAATATTGACTTCAATAACTCACTCATCAAGCAATGAGGAATGTATTGGATTATCTATTAGCATGTCAAAGATGTTTTCACCAACAAAGTATTCTTGATTATTCTGACTTGGATTGTCCAATTATGCATTGAATAAGGTATCACTAAGGGATATTTATAATTTATTATGATTGTCCCTTACCACCTTAATCAAGGTTTCACTAAAGGATTATGATTTCTTATTTTAATTATTATCTAGTGCCTCAAATAAGGTTTCACTAGAAGATGTTGATTTTAGACTTTGATTGTCCCCTAACACCTCAAGTAAAGTTTCACTAGGAGATTATTCTTCTAATTGTATAGTGTCTTGCTTCCCCATAAATTTTTACATTGAAATGTCTCCAAGGAATAAGTGAAACAATGTGTGATTATGTTAGTCCCAATCGACATTTGTCGGAGGTGGAATGTTAATATGATGGTTAGTTTCGCTAATGGTAAAGGCATGTGTTATGGTAATATAAGGATAAAAGGTAGCATAGTTGTCATAGAAGCTACTTGGATAACTTGTGTCGATGTTGAAAGAAACATCCTCAAAAACCATGGAAAGATCATAAATGTTTTTAATTGGATATGCCATAAATGTGTAGGTAGTGTTCCAACATCCATTAATATCTTCTGATTTCAAAGCTAATTTGAATCAAGAGGGTTTGAATTTGATGTTGAGGCTAACGTCTATTCTTCTTATGATATTATATCTAATATTGGTTTTGTAATGGAATCTAATTATGATAATGGTTGTCTAATAGACCCTTATTCTCAGATTGAAGTAGGCATAAAGAGGACTTGTTGAATAATGTTGTCCACAACTACCTTGTTCTCCTTTCATTAGGAAATGAAGGCCTTGGGATGAAGTAATGTTCATAAATGAGGGAGTTTTGGTAATGAATGTATAATGGGTATTTCAGAAATGGTTTGGTTTCAATCAAGTATTAGTGATTTGACAAATAAATTGATAATGGTTTGACTATCTTGATATTTCATTGGAAGTGAATGCATTTGATCATGTTTGGGAAGGGGATCATTATATATCCCAATCACATAGTTATTAGACTCATACACACTTAGATTTTAAATAGATAAGGCTCCTTGCAGGGGTAGCGGAATAATAGATCTAGACCATTGTTTTCTTTGTGATGTCCCTTTAGAATCAATAATCAAATAGCGTAAGTCCTCTACTAGAAATCACACAGTAAATTTAGCATTGAGATTTAACACTCTACTAATATTTTCATCTGTATTATCAAATAATTATTGATTGAATTGATCTTATTCATAGGCTATACTAGATGAAACATTTGGGAGGTACTGTTGGTTTAAAATGGTTGGTTATATTTATTGTGTGCATAAGACCATATTAGATTTTGGAATAATGGTTGAAATGTGAAAATTATATGCAAATTGGGCTAGTTATTGGTTAATCTAGTTAAGGTTATTGATCACACTTTGAGATAAGACAAGATCATCATTCTAGGATGCCTTGACCTGAATAAACTTGAGGCTAATATCCCCAATAAAAGGGTTCATGCAAGGGTAATTATAGGGAATAAATTAGACCAAAATAGGGTTGAATTTGTATCAATTAGAATGGGCTAAAATGGAATCAATTTGGTTGGATCCAAAAAGGGCAAATTGACACAAATTGGAATGAGTCAAAAGAAGAGGAGTCTTGGCACTAATTTGAATGATCACAAAGAATGGTGGACTTAGCTTGGATTGGAATAATCCTAAAAAATGGAAGACTTGTCTAGGATTGGAATGAGCCCAAAGAATGGAGGATTAGCACATATTGTAATAGCCCCAAAGAGGGTGGTCTTGGCTTGGTAGAATTGTTTTAACCCCAAAAGAGTGGTCTTAGAATATATACAATTAAAGTGGAATAGTTGGATTTGGACCAAATAGACTTGATTTGACATTGAAATTCTAATGTAGTTTAAAATGAACCTGATCAGATATGAATGTAGTTTAAGATGAACTAGATTGCAATTGGAATGGTAGATAATTTGGTTTGGTACATGGTTTGAGATGAACTAGGTTTTTCTTTAGTTACCATGGTATGTGGTTCAATATGAATTGTATTTGGATTTGAATTAGCATATGGTTCAAGATGAACTAGATTTTTTCTTTGGTAACCTTGGTACATGGTTCAGGGTGAACCAGATTTTGATTTGATTTGGATTGAATCAATCAAACATGTTTTTCATTAGGCTTAGCTTACTGGAATTGGAATTTAGAATTTGAATATGCGTCTTGGAATTGGTTTAAAAGTTAGAAATTTAGATTGGGACTTAGATTTAAACTCAAATGAGAGGTATAATGGCACAATTTGAATAATAGTTATATTTTGGTCATGGAATGGGTTTAGAAATTTGACATTTGACAAGACTCTTGGTTCATTTTTGGTAGCCTAAAAACATGGTTTAAACAAGAAAGATAGGTATTAGGACCAAATTGTAATATGTCACTTTTGGTTTTGACCTAAAATTTTGGCAGAGTAATGCATTATTGTGTGGGTATAAAAATTATTTAGGACTTGATTGGTTGGTTTAACTTGGTCTCAAGTATAAATAAGGTTTTGACACAACAATCAATTAGTAACACACACACACACGCGCGCACGCACGCACACGCACACACACACACACACACACACACACACACACACACACACACACACACACACACACACACACACACACACACATTACAATGCCATTTAATAACTGACACACATTTTCATTACATCCATTGATCCTTTGAAATAGCTTCCTTAATAGAGGATCATATAATTTAAGTGTTCATTAAATAAATTATTGAAATTATAGGTAGAGTTATTAAATCCCATTCTCTCTCAAGGTTTATATGATTAAGGTAATATTCAGGGGTGATTACCTTTGCATCCCTACATTAATGAATGATCCATAAAAAAAGAGGCATAACAAAATACAATCCAAGATTGAACCAATCACGATAGGGTCTTTTCCCTTTGTAATCACTTCGGTTGTAAGGGTCTCAATGAAGTTCCAAAGAATTTGGGTTTTATTTACAATTTTACAAGGGCTATCTATATGGTCCCTATATACTTCATGGTATGTGGGTGTAAATATGTCAATGCAGAAGTTCAATCTCATTTTTAAGATTGCTCCTTCCGAGGGTACTACACATTGACCTAGGATATTGTAAATAACTCCTTAGGGTTACTTTCCTCACAATAAATTATGCAATCACAAATCCAAGTATTCATTATGGTAATGTTTCTCAATTTGTATGCCATGTTTTAGGAGTGGGGTTTGGTACAATGCTAGGATGTAACTTCCTTTGTAAACACACCACTAAAGACTTGTGGGAAGGTGATGCAATCCACCCCATTAAGTCAAATATAAAAATAGGGTAAAGAAAAATAAGAAAATTTTCATTTCTAAGTCACCCAAAATGGGAGAGCACACGTGCAAAATGAACTCCATAAGACAATCAATCAACAAAAAAACATGAAAATCAGTAAGTTTTGTTATATAGCCCAAATTGAAATGTGATTTCATTTTTAATGTCAAAATTAAAATATGAATTATAATTTGATGTGTTTGATTCAAGATACCACTCTTTGGCTAAGGTTCTATAGAACAAAAAGATTAGAAGTTTGATACAATTGGTTTTACATTAAGAAGGAGCTTGAAAATGTGTTTGTTGAGGTATTGACCTTTGGATAGAATGATTTCACAATTTAGTAAGCTGATTTCACTATTGAATCCTTCAAGTTCATAATAAGGCATATATATATATATATATATATATATATATACTATGCTACTCTATCATTCCCCCCCTCCCTGCCCCCTGCCCCACTTATTACATTATATTTATAAATGTACTCCTTGAATAGTTAAAACTTCACCTTCCCAAGGGATTTGTTGAGTATATCTTCTATCTATGCATCTGTAGGGTAGTACTGGAGCTAGATGTGGTGGTTTAAAACATATTCTCAAATGTAGAGACATTCGACCTCTATGTGTTTCATTATTTCATGATAAACATGATTCTTTAAAATCCTTAACATGCCTTGGTTGTCATAATGAATTATAAGTATCTTTTTTTTAGTATAGCCTATATCTGCTAGTATGCGATGTAACCATATCGCTTCACACATAGCTCCATATGTGACATGATACTCTACCTCGGTGGATGAGGTAGGAGCAATACTTTTATTCTTACTGATCTATGAGATTGGTCTAGATCCAAGATGAAATATGTATCCTGACATTTACTTTTTGTCATCAATAGATCCAACATAGTCTGAGTCAATGTATCCCTACAAGAAGAACTGACTATTCTTCTCATATTCTAGACCATACTCAAGTGTAACTTGGACATATCTTAACATATGTTTTGCTTTAAAACAGTGACATTTATTTAGTTTTTGCATAAATATGGATATATATCTCATAACAAAACATATATCTAGTCTAGTCTAGGTCAAGTAGATGAGAATCCCAACAAGCTATCTATGAAGAGTTACATTTACGTGAGGTGAATCTTGGAATTGAAGGAGTTGTAAACCTTTCTCCATTAGTGTTGAAAGTGTCTTACAATCTAACATTTTTTACTTTTCTATGAGTATCTCGACATATTTTAGCTGGGAGATAAAAATGTGATTTCATTTCTTCTATATCTCTAAGCCAAGATAGTAATGCAATAGACCCAAGTCAGTCATATCAATGGATATTTTGAGGTCATTCTTCAAAATATCAACCTGATCTTCTACATATTCAGTGATCACAAGATCATCCACATAGAGAATAATAATGAAAATATATGTCCCTAACTTATTTATGTATAAGTTAGAATTTGAGGGGCTATGAGTAAAACCATGTACAAAAGGTGATCATCTATTTTGTTGTATGATGCCCTATGAGTTTGTTTTAGTCCATAAAGTTATATGATGAGATGACATACCTTTTTAGGATGTTTTTCATCAACAAATCCTTATGGTTAGGTCATGTATACTTCTTAATTTAGATCACCATTAATAAAAACACTTTTGATGTCCATCTACATAAGTCACCATCTGTTTCGTGCTACCAGTAGGTAAATAACTCTAATGTTCTTGATCTTCATAGTAGGTGTAAAGGTTTCTTTATAGTCAATGTCTTATTTATGAGCATATCCTTGTACTACAAGTCATGATTTACGTTTTTTGATAGATCCATCCACCTTGTATTTTATATTCAAAACCTATTTGTAGCCTATGGGTTTCCTACATGTAGGCAGATCAACCAATTTCCATGTCTGATTCTTCATGAGTGAGCCATACTCAACATCCATTATTTTCTTCCACTATGGTTGATTGAAATCTTCAAAAACATTATCAAGTTTGGATCTATCAAATATTGTACTCATGAGTGAAAAATTTACCTCATGTATTGTCTAACTCCTTGTTTTTACTACAAATGAAGTATGGGAGTCTTTGCTGGTGCTTAATACCCACTTTGAATGAGAACTATGCTAATATTATGAAGTTCTACTTTGTTGATGTGAAGAACTACCTGGTGGATGTTATAATTCTCCAAGAGAAACATGCATCTCCCCTTGTATCTCTTCTTCTTTGTGAGAAGTCTCCTCATCATTTGACTGAGGAAGTAATCAGTGAGAGGTGGTTGGTATTGATTCATTTTTCTACATCATTGAGTCAAAAGAAGACTCACCAAAAACCACATCTCTAGTTTTGTAGATATTTTTTTATTCAGGACCATTGAGATGATATGCATTTAAGGTAGTGCTATATCTAGATTGGATGCATGAGAGTGTTTTGGACTCGATTTTCTTCCTCTTTTAATATGGTACATGCATATAGGTTTCTTACCAAATACACGTAAATGAGAAATTGATGGATTTTTACCATTCCATACCTCTTCAAGCATTTTATCCTTCAGAATTTTTGTTGGTTCCAATTTAAGAAGATACATAGCTTTTTGGACTATTTTTGACCAATAGAATTTCTCCAGCTTCGCTATTGATAGCATATAATGAGCCATTTCCATAATGATATGATTGCATCACTCAACAATGCCATTCTACTAGGGCATGTAGGTAGCAATAAAAAATTATTTAATTTCTTGCTAGTTTAGAAATGCCAAGAATTTATTTGATGTGAATTTTCCCCCTTGATCTGAGTGGAGGTAAAGTAAAGGTTACCTGGTCTCCTTCACAACCTGCTGATAAAAGACTTAGAAATGATGAAAGACCTTAATAATTTTTTTGAGGAATAATACCCACATCTTTTGGGAGTATTAATCCATGTACATTTGAAAGTATTTGTATCTTGAGAATGAAGCAGGTAGTGGGCCATTTAGATTGGTATGAACAACCTCCAAACACTTCTTAGCATGAAAAGAGATTTCTTTGAATAGATCCCTATATTGTTTACTTTCAAGGCATCTAGGGCAAATGGGAAAGGAAATGGATAACTTGGGAAGTCCATGTACTATTCCTTTAGAACTTAGTTGGTATAAAAATCTCACTGATAGATGACCATAATGGTAGTGCCAGAGGGTAGTGGACTCTAATATTGATGTAGATAAAGCTATTGTAGAAGATGAAATAGCATCTAAAGCAAATAATTTATCTTTCAAAAAAGATTTAGCAATAACTTTAACTTTTAATTAAATTAGGCATGTTTTGATGCCGTTTTCGACAACAAACTCCACTTTTACTTGATGATTCAAAATCTAACTGATTGATAAGAGATTAGATGTCAATATAGAAACATAGAGTACCTTTGTAAGTGTACATTTTTGTGTTCTGAAGGGAATGGTAACTTGACCTATTCCCACTGTGACACACTCTTTATCATTAGTGATCCTAACTTGATCTCTAGTGGGTCAATCTATCAATAAATTGAATAATTTCTTATCACCTGTCATATGCTTAGTGGCACCTGAGTCAATTAACCAAATATTCCTCATGGGTTATGAGGTCTAAGAGACTAGGACTATGTTAATATATTCATTAGTTATCTCTTGATCAGATTCATCATCTTGTTGGGTAGTGAGATGTCCCTTTTGCTTCCACTATTGTGGATGTCTTTTTTTACTTTTGAGTATCATCGTGTCTTGATGTTCTTGGCTTACTGGTAGATACTTTATTTTGGCCATTGTATCAATAGTTATCTATGTCATGAGTGTTGGTTTGATAAATGTGACACCACCTCTTCAAATTCTATGATTGATGATGAGATCATTATTATTCTTGGAGGTCTCTTGTGTGATTTCTAACCTCATTTTTGCTTTATGTTAAGAGCTTTATCTTGAAATTCATCTTGTGTTGAATTGATGGCTTCTTCCTATTACAATAGGTTTATGAGCTATAAGAATGACATTGTTCATTTAGATACATTCAGTGTCATGATGAACACTCTAAATTGGGAAGGGAGTGATCACAAAGTGATTAGGACCAATATTTGGTCATCTACCATTTCACTAAGAGATAAAAACTTTGTCCATAGCTCAACTACTCATTATAAGCATTACACAACTATTTCATCAGACACCATGGTGATTATATAAAGTTTTGACTACTGATGGAGGATATTCATATAATATTTTACCTTATATATAGTTGCTAATTTATCCCATGCCTTTGTTTGGTTAGCGTCCCTGATATACAGCTACACATCATCAATAACGCTTAACACAACTAACAATGGGGCTTTAGTATTATCATGTTCATACTTTGTGAGTACATCAAGATCAATGGGAACTTGTACATTCCCTATCATGATGCCCCACAATCCTTTGAACTGAAGGATCATGCATATCTTTATTTTATAAATAGCATAATTTGGCCCTTTTAGAAGTTGGTCATTTGAAAGGAGGAGTTTGGGTGTAGACATATTATATTTTTATTTTACTTTTGTACTTTTACAAAAATTTGGAAACCTAACAAAGTAATATTTATTGCTTCAAAATTATGTATTATAAAGATGTGCCTTGTTCAAATGTTGCCTTCTTTATTCATTTTGACATAGAGAAAAAAATTTGGATGATAGTGTACAAGAGATTGTAATTTACATGCAACATTACGCCTTTGCTCATACTTCACTATTTTCTTTTACAGATAGAATATCACTTTTAAATGCTTCTATTATGACTATAGGTATGTAGTATGTCATGATTTCCACTTTATTATTTTATCTTATTGTAAATTACAATGTGGAAGTTAGGGTGTTGCTAATTTCCTATTATTACATGATTTTCTCCCCACGTAAATCATTAGGGTCATAGATTTATTAGGCTTACTCCAGGCATTGTGTTACTTTCTCCACATTGCTTTCTGCATGTAGACTACAGGTTGCATTGAAAGACTATTGAAATTGTGATTGCTACAATTCCTAATGATTTCTTCACTATTGCTTTTCTCCATGGTTTTCACTACTACATCAACTTCTTTAGGTAGGTGACTAAAAGCACTTTCCAAGTCAATGTAGGCATCTTTATCCATGCTGAACTGCTGCACCTTTGTGTTATTTTTAAAGGTGGCTCTCTCAGACTCTTTCCAACATCATTGGTGTGTCTAATTAGGCAAATACAAAGGTATCACCTATATGGCTATCTCACTCTATACTTCTTTGCAAACCTTATTCTTGCTTGATCTAATACCAAAAGCTATCGGAAATCTATATTTCTCATTGATTAAAACCAATGCTTATAGCACTATATATTCATGATCCATTCTTTATAAATAGGACAACTGACATCTGTAAATAGAGGAGGTGTCATTATCTAGATGAACAGTCTAAAAAATAGAAGAGTCTAGAAAAAATAACTTAATATATCTAGACTATGCTATGCTCTAATGTTTTATACATACTTTAGGGGCACATTTCTTGCCTCCTCTTTTTTAGAATTTGCATTACCACCTTGTTATGGGTTATTTGAATCCCTCCATTTTTTTCAATTTTATAAGCCTTGCTTATTTTTAATTTCTAAATATTTTAAGTCTATTATTTAAAAATATTAAAAAATTATTCAAATATGGAGGAAAATTAAAAATTAAACACAAATTTCAAAAATTCAAAAAAAATGTTTTCGAAAATCAATACAGGACATACATGCATTTTCTTATGTTTTTAGTTCAATTATTTCCATATGTTATCTATTTATTTTTTATTAATATTGAATATATCCTTTAGATTTTTAATACACAGTGCTTTTCACAAGGTATGTGAGGTGTGATACATGACATTCTATTATATGGTTTTTGATGTTGGGCTTCCCTTCTACCCAAAAACCTTGTTAAGCTAGAGGCATCTCTTCATTCTCCGTGAACACTTCGACATGTTGTATATATCCACAAAATTTCTACCATGTTGAGCTATATATCATAAAAATGTTATACTAATCACTTAAAGTATACATTGTGTTACATTGATATGTCATTTGCTAAAAAATTACATTGATAAATATGGTTGATGTAGACTAGTCTTATTTCATGTATGCCTTTTTTTCATTATTATTACTTTACTATAGGATAAGTTATGACTTGACTACTTTTTTTATGTGACCCTTAGATTTATGTGTGAAATATTTACTTATTATCTATTTCATGGCATCCTCATTCCATTTCATGTGGCACGTAGCCTTTGTGTTTATGAGACATTCACATTTCCTGTGTATATGGCCTTTAGGATTTATATGTGACATTATATTAAAATTGTTTGGCATTACTTGTATGCTCATTACTTGTCATTTAATTCCATAATTCATATCACACATTTTTATATATTTAATCTTATGTCATGATACATATCATGCATATGTTACTCACATGATTTAATGTTCTATCTATCTAGCTCATGTTTATATGCAAATAAGTGGAACAAACTTATAGCATTCCAACCCAATTTTTCCATGGTTAAACCAAGTCTATATTGAATTTTCGCAAAGTTTGATGGGTATCCCATGATTGGTGACTATCTATTTAGATCGACATCTATTATATAAACCTACATTTTCTTTATTGCAGGGGAAATGATTTTGACTCTAGAAATGCTGATGAAATTTACACTGAGTTTGTTTGTGTTGTTTGGTACTATGTGGAATCATAATGTGGCAATCAAAGATCTTGTTTACCCTTCAATAAGTTAGGAATTTAGAATATCAATCTCAATCCCATTTGAAGATGGTAGCCTAGTCTAGGTGATTTTATTCTAAAGATTATCTTAATTTAAATTCATATTAGTTATATGTATCTAAACTTACAAATATTTTTAGGTTATCCTCTATCTTCCCAGAAACATCCTTTTGATATTACATACTCAATCAAATCCCAAGCTGGTTTTACACTCCTATCTTCAGGATCCCAAAAGTATGTAAGATAATTTTTATCTATGTTTTAGAATCATAGGGTATGTTTAATTCATTTAAACATTATCATTGTATGGTCATTTATATTATCTCTCTTTGTAGATTCATCCTAGCCTTTATAAATAATTTACATAGTTTATAGCCTTGGTGTTGTGATAATTCTAAAGGATAGAATGTGATCCTATAGAATTGATCATGATTCTAAAGAATTGATTGTAATCCTGCATAATTAGACATGATCCTTGTTAAAAACTATCTCTTAAAATATAAATCAATTCTAGTAGCATATTAAATAGGAATATCAAATATTAGATTTGGTCTTATTGTTTTCTTTCTAAAGCATGATATCATAACTTTGAATAGGCTTATTTTATATTTTCAATCCACATCTTTTAAATATAACATTTTGTAAATATATTTTATCATTATCTTTATTTGCTTAATCGCTAATAAAGTGGGTTGACATTATTATAAGCAATTGTACTACTTCCTGGGACTGGTCTTGTACTAGGTAGCCTAGTCATATATCATATTAATTGATCTTTGTTAAAGTTGACTATTTTGTGAAATTAATCCTTTTGAGACAAAAAGGAGTTCTCACATCACTAGATATATGGTGTAGGAGATTTTTTAATCATAAGTAGTCTTGAAAACCATGTTTCTTATTTTAGGTTTTGAAGTGGTTTACTTTGTAACAAAAATGAATAAAAATAATTTAAACATGTATTTTTTCGATTCTCCATAAAACTTGAAATGAGTCTCAAACCATAGATAATATTATGGTCTTTTATAGTTATTTATACTAAGTTACTAGTAAGTCTTTTGTACAAAGTTGGATCAACATTGGATCCTTCTTCTATGCCAAGATTTAATCCCATTATAATAAGTATTGGTATGGTGTTGGATTTAACCATATTGAACCTTTTAAATAGATCTTTTGCATATTTTTATTAACATTGCAACATATTTTTCTAATTTCTTGACTTATATATCAATGAAGTATTTTATCAACCCCAAATTTTTCATCTAAAATTATGTTTTAATTTTATTCTTGAGTGAAGTAATTTAATATAACCAATTAATATGATGTCATCCAAGTATAGGCACACAATCATAATTATACCTGGATAATTCTTTTTTATATACAAGGTTGGATTACTAATACTTTTTTTAAATCCATTATTCAAAAAATATCAAGCAATTCTACTATACCACCCTCTCAGTGATTTTTGGAGTCTATATAAGGTTTTATTCAATTGAAAAACCTTGTGCTATTATTATGAAACTTCATGTCGAGGTGGCTACTAGACATACACTTCCTATTCTAAAATGTCATTCAAAAAATCATATTTGACATCCATTTTGAATATTTTCAAATTATTATATGTATTAATTGATAACACCATTATGATGGTGTCTAATCTAGTCATCGACTACAAATTTTCATTACAGTTAATTTTGGGCTTGTTAAAGCCATTTTTAACCATGAATATGAATAACATAAATAATCCTTCATGATAAATAATAGATTAGAAAGTAGGAAGTCTAAAAAATTGGCATATAAATGCAAATATGGATAAACATCTAAATAAATGCCATGTAATCAAAGTGCATCTTCACATCTCACATGATGTAAAGGCCATGTTTTTTAACCTTTAGTCCATGTAGGACATGCAAAAGTGTTGTGTATATTATACATCCCAAGACAACTTGTGATTTCATGCTATGATTAGTCATGGTTAATCAATAGACCCTCATGATCGCAAAGTGATACAGACATGCTTGGGTAAGTAACATAACTCATGCACTAGGATGTTGAAGAAGACACAGTAGCTAGCCCATTATCCCTTATGGTTATGTAGATATATTCATGTAAGTAACATGAGGACATGTCTTCACATCAGGGGAGGTAGAATAACCATTCCACCAGCCCTCCTAGGCACCAATAACTCTTGAGTGTTGACCTTTACATATCAAGCTATCAAAGGGTATATATAAGCCCTCACAAGGATCATATTTTTTGATTTTATTCAATAAAGTTTTCTTTTATTTGAGAATTTCTCCCACTATTTTCTCCCTTCTATTAAATCCCTACCCAATTTTTTCCTACGTCCTCGAGGAAATTTGTAGTACCCTTTCAACCATTTATATCATACACAATGTTTCTCTTCTCTTATTAGAAATACTATTCAAATATCATTTTACTAGATTTGATAGCTTTCCATATAACCATTGCTTCTCTCTCCTTCTAACCAATACAACATTCCCTACCTATGGATCCACTCCATCTCCTTGATTTCACCTATGAAACTATTTTCATTTACCAAGAAATTATTAAGAAAAAAACACAAATAAATGGGGTATGAATGATTTTTGGTATTGGATATTGATGTCCCTAATATCATTGAGTCCCAAGTCAAACACATAGACCTAGAGGAATTTCACCATACACTAAACTCATAAAATCCAAGAACATTGGATACATGGTTTTTAGAGAGTGATCTTCCTCATGAATCAAGTTTCCAAACCTTAGTGTAATGTTTTGACTAGGAATTCACCTTTGTGAGACCTTATGACCTATCAAATTGTAAGATCAAATTAAATGGTGGATATCTTGTGGCCAAAATCAATGTCATAACAATAAGAATTACAATGAGGATTTTAGTCCCTAAGGACATTGTTGGCATGAATTTTTTAAAAGGACATAAATATTTGGATAAAGATATAAATAAATGTCTAATTTTTATGAATAATTAATGGCTTATGAATAAGAGAGTAAGATTCTCAAAATTTCTTAGGAATTTATATAGAAATAAATTCATGAGGAGCTCTCAGATATTATCACCCTCCTAAACTAGCTAGTGAAGAATGAAGATACTAAGAGTTTCCTCCCTTGGATGCTTAGGCCAATGAATATCATTTTTTGTGGTGAGCAATTCATCAATTGGGAAGAGATGATCAATGACTCTTTACATCACCATCTACTGAATGTGAAATGAACAACAACATTATTCATGATCTCCTACCTCATGTAATCTTTGGCTTCTCAAATGGTATATCCTGGACTCTCACAACATTAATCATTACTCCGACCACTCAATCTTATGAATGTTTTCCTCAACTAAATCTGATAGAGAACAAAATACATTTCAAAATGGTGAATGACACATTCACCATGAGGTCAATACAAAATCTAGATGAAAATTTGGGAATAAGTATTTCAAATGAAGTAGTCACCTTAATTAAAAAATATGGTATATATTATCATCAATATAAAAAATTCACTTATATCAAGATTGATGGTTTGAAGGCTATCTAATGAGGCTTCCAAGAGTAGAAAATGACATGATTATATTGATTGATTTGTGTATACGATTGAGGAATGTAAATAAACACTACAAATGTAGATGTGTCTTTTGTGTCTTGTTCCTTATTTCATTAGGGAACTTCACATGAAAAATATTAGTTAATTACCAAAACATTAAACTAGTCATCCCCTAATTCACTCTTTGATCATACACCAATAGAACTACCATGAACACAAAGATATATACAAAATGGTTCCTTGGTATTGGCTCAACCTATGAACATATGCCTCACTTGTAGGACTAATGGATCCATTTTTTAGATGAATATGAAGTAGTTATATGATATTGGAGAAAAATGATTATGGATCAAATCAAATCATTCAATGAAGAATGGGTCACTGACAACATGGTTGATGATATGACTAAACTCATTAACTCTGAATATATAAATAGCATTGTACTTGATCCCATACACACCATAAATTGGTCAATAAAATAAATAGTATATGTACATGGGTGAATCCAAAGAGTGTGGGTCATAACCAAGAAATGTTTTGATAATAACTTAGCTAAAATGACTAGAGTAGGTAGCTTTAGAAGAAAAAAACTTTTTATCCTTCCAATCAATCTCCTACATAAACTATAAATAAGATAAACATTTATATGACAACTGAAACACTCAACTCTTCAAGTTTAAAACATAGTGATGATTCAAACCTTAAATAAGGAAAAAAATACAAGAAAAAAACTATGAATAAATCCATATATTTGGCAAGAAAAAAGTAGTAAGGAAAATTGTAATGATGTAACCCTATCCTACTCCCCTTGGTGATCCATATCTTCTTATCACCAATATAACATAGCAGACAGCTTCAAAAAATATTGATGTGGCCCTTCATTCGTCCACTTTAGTCTCCATAAGTGTTCCTCCTCTCCCTAAAGCTACTACTGCAAAGCAGCCCACACATCCTCCAATTAGGATTCAAAATATTCCTTTAAATCTTATGTCATTCCATTGGATGTAGCCATTGCTACATAAAAGGAAGAGGGTGGTTGAATAATATCTCCTTAAATTAGACATATAATATGATCTCTTCAAGATTCCATCCCCCAAGAAGGCTAGAACTACTTATAGATTATGTCTAATAATTTTGGCGATTAGTTTATTGAAATAAAAGAAACGAATGTGGAGAAAGATGTCTGAAAAAGAATTTGAGTGACTATACTCTCAATAAAATATCACTCAGAAGCAAATAAGGAAAGTTACCTTTGTAACTTGAGAGAGGCTACTGAAAGAATAATCAAGAGATCAAAATAGATGATCTCACCCAAAATCAAATCCAAGATCATATTATATAGTTGGTACAGTACATTAACAACCCTCCAAATCCTGCTAACTTGCCTACGACACCTCAAGTTGATGTTCCTTCTCAAGTGTCAGGCATAAGAAAGGAATCAATTTCCAAAATTAGAAAATACAATTCATATGAAAAAAATATGGTGATTGGGTGGCCAAAATGATAATAAGTGGGATGAAATGCATTAAGGAAATAATGAAGTTATTCTCAACAATCGATAAAATAGTCATTAACATAAATCAATAGATCAATGCTCACACAAGTGAGCTACGTATATAGGAAAACATAAAATAATAAGTTCATGAAATGATTGATGTTGATACAAACATAATGGTTAAATATAGAATATTTGAGAAATCTAAAGATGAGACTTGTTGTAAATGGTATGAATGTATCTTCCAAAATATTGATGTGTTGAACTAGGCAATAAAAGAGTTAAAAGAGTAGATCATATTTAAAAGGAAAAATATAATTTGATCTCTTTAACTTATATGAAATTAATTGTGACGTATTTCAATAAGATTCAATCACTTTGCATACCATATATGAGGTTAAGGATCAATTCAATAAAGTCATAAAATAAAAATTCTTCAAAATCTCCATGTCTATAATTAGCAAGATTCATGTCTCAGATAAATAAATGAATAATCATTTGGCTAAATTGGACGATATAAATAATGAAATGTTATTAGTCTCTGATATATGGATTATGTGGTGTACACATGTGCTATTCCTAAAATTTCAGATGCTACAAAGGAAGTAAAGAATTTCAAAAAAGTCTAGGCCAATTGAGACAAATAATAAGCTAGAAACTGTTTAGCTACACCAGGTTCTTCGACACCAACCTCTACACCAACAAAGGCTCCATATGTTATTTTATATTTTTTTGTAACTTCTATCTCAGGGAATTCATATTTTACTTTCTATAAAATTGAAAATTATAAAGGATAGAATGACATGAAAAATAGAATATTAAGAGTTATTTTAAATCTGAAGGGTGAATCCATTCCCTCTTATTATAAATAATATAAATGGTTATTATATAAGGACATTTTGAAGTACATTATTTTTGAATTTTGAAAAGGAATAAACAAACTTTGTTCTCATTCTTCTATCCATGAACCAAGGAAATACCATAACTTTGTGTCTTTCTTTAATTAATGGTATTTATTTTTATTATGTTAATCCATAACTCATTGTTCCAAGAACTAATTATGTTTGATATTCTAAAGTAATTTATTTTTTGGGTAAGGAAAAAAATTTGCGGGAAAAAAAGTGGCCTACCCATGGACATGATTTTATTGAATTTTTAGAAATTTAAACTTTTGTAGATAATTTGAGATATCTACACTCTAGATTTAAATATGGTGTAAGAACATGAAATGTAGTATTGCAAGTCTAGTTTTTAAAATACTAAATTATTTTGAAAATAGTTAAGTGTAACTAGGTCAAACATATAAATTTTAACAATAAACTATGTTGATAATAAAAATTGTACCATCAATGAAACAAACTTTTCACGTATAGTGAAGGTCAAGTTGGAATCATACTAGTCTAATCATGGGGTTCTAAAGGTTCATCTACAATCTTGAAAATGTGAGGAGGTTTTTATAAGTTTTGTAAAATAATCAAGAATTTATCAAAAGCAACTTATTCCATTATAATAATCAAAAATATATTTTATCAAATCATGAATCAATTAGAATAAGAACCTGTAATCTATTCTATTCGATAAAGAAAATGTATATTTTAAATAGTCTCTTGAAGAATAGAAATCTGATTCAATAACTATTCATATATTCAAAAATATTTTACTTATTTCTATAATATTGTTTAAGTTAATTCCAAAAGATGATAGAAAGAGAAGAAGATAGATTTAAAATAAGAAAGATAAAACATTCAATCACTTAAATAGAAGAGAGAGACAACAAACTAACTAACTAAAGGAAACTAGCCTACTAATAACACAAACTAAAGCTATAAAAACTAATTAAGATAAATACTTAAATTAAAACAAACTAAAAGGGTAAGGCAAAAGAGTAAAAGATTAAAGAAAATCAAAAAATAAAACTAAGCAAAATTAGACTAACAACTAAGAAGCAACTATTAAAACTAAATCTAAACTAAACAAAGGCATTTAATATACAGACTTGAACAAATCTATAAACTAATAAATAAGTCTAAAATTAAATAAATAAACTAAGCAAGAACTAACCTATGAAATAAAATTCCAAATAATTAAACAATATAAATAGTAAACTATTATATAACTCAAAAAGATTAAATCTCAACACTTGAAGAACTTAAATTCTAAAAAAATCTAAAAGCAAATAGTGATCTAAGAAGGTTCTACTGCTATCTAGATAAAGAATAAGAACAAGATCTAAACTAAAGAAACTAACAGATAAGAAGATAACTAGAAACAAAAATAAAATCAAATTAGAAGAAAACTAAAAAAAATATTAGAGTTAGAGTTAAATAGATTACAATAAAGTGTTTGAGTCTCAAAGGAGAGTTGTCTTAGTACAAAATGATAATTTTATTGAGAAAATCAATATATTTCATTTACAAATATTTGAATGATAACTTTACAATCAAAATACAACAATGAAGTGTCACAAATTAGCGAAATGTTCATCATTATTCAGGTTGATTACTTAAAATCTGTGAATATAACTATAAATAGAAATCATCAAAAGATTTTAAGTTTAGAGATTTTTAGTTAATTAATATTAAATGATAAATAAAGTTAGATATACCTATGTTGTATAAGCAATTACTCAATTGTCATAAAAAGTACCATTAGGTCTATTCGCAAAAGTTGTACTATCTCAGAGGATTTGCATAGAAAGAAGAAAGATGAATGATTGACTTCAAAAAATGGCTATGTCTTCAATACCTATTGTTATTTTGTCTTCAAATAAATCTTTGATCCCTTTTTATACCTTCAAACATAGTTGCAAATAAGTTAGAACTAACTTTTGTTAGTTATTATTTTATTTTAACTAATTGACTTTTAAAAATTCAATTAATTATATCAACTACAAGTTAAGGATAGGTTTAATTAAGACTTAAACTCTTAATTGATCAAGTTTATTTACATATAGACTATGGGTACTAATCTACATGGATGGAGACCCATGTTGATTAATAATATAATAGAATACATATTTTAATCATAAAATTAATAAATCCTATTTATATTAATCCATAAATCATATTAAAATAAGTTAAGAATATGTACTATATCAGATCCCAAAATTACTGCATTTTTAAAAATTTATCAAAATTGAACAATGTCTAGAACTAAAATATCAAACTAAATTATCTAATTTTGTCATGAAAAGTTTAGCATAAACAAAAAGTCTATCCTTTAGATGACCAATTATCATCTGAATCAAAAAACACTTTAATTACATGTTTTTATTGTTTATAAAGACAAATATTATATTCCATCTCTTTAGTAGGAAAAAAAACCAATCTTGTTCCTAAATTAGTTGTGTTGTCATCAGTCTCCAATTTGATTTTCTTCTACATCTTGATCTCTATTGGTGTATCTAGATCAGACTAACTTTTGGCTCTCTTTTTCATAATTTTATTTTCTACAGTGGAAGGTGGAATATTCATTGTCTTTCTCCTACTAGCTTAGCCTTGAATTCCTAAATTCAACCTTTTAGATCTTAAGACAGGCTAACTATGGGTAGTAGCTAGAATCAACCTTTTACATTTTTCTATAGGATCTACATGAAAAGGATAAAGCACATCTAAAGGGATGGTAAAATTCTTAAAATTATTAGCAAGGGTAGTTTATATCTCAAGATGTGTGGCTTTATTTACAAGTAAATGATCAATAATAGATTCAATTCTTTCAATATTAGGAGGCTAAAATAGTAAGTGTCAAGGTTCATGATCTAAATGATAAAATGAACTACTTTGAGAAGGTGTTCAGGCTCCAAACCTATGACCAAAGAAACCCATATTACCTCTATATCCTTTAAATATTTTATTTATTATATTAAGAGGCAAATCACTTATAATGTCACAAAATTCAAGATCATAAGCATCAAAGTGTGTAGACATTCTTGTTCACCTATGGAATCAGGCCAAAGTTTCTTGCATGAAAACCACCCCTACGAAAACCTCTGTTGGAATTTTTTTGGTTAGTATCACTATTGAAACTCTATCTCCATCCCCTATTATCATTACTTCTTATCAAACTAGGTTGATCCCACCTTGACATTATGATCAATCTGAAATATAACAATCAAATTTTAAAGTGGGAAATAATAAAAGCCAAAAATAAATAAGACTAAAGGATTTTATATCACAATATGATGAAATATAAAGATCAAAATGCTAAGATGGAGCATAAGACATTGATGATATTATTAATCAAGAGCAGGTTCATATAAATACAATGCATAGTAGTGATAACTATGGTAACTATCAAATAATTAACAGACACACTTAACCGATGCTAAATACAACCTTAAACACTATGCTAACAATGCTCTTGTAATCACTATGATTAGCTATAAAATGGCTACCATCTAATCACCTAATCGACTATAACATATCACTAAACTAAAGCTAAGTAAACTAAACAATGTAATATCATTTTTTTTTAACATTCCCCTCTTTGTTATGTTGTTTCTACAAACATAATTTTTTTATAGTGATTCCCCCTTTATTATAAACACTGTAAAAAGATTTAGACTCTCTGCATAGCCTTATCACTTTCTGAGGTGGCATGCCATCTTTGTGGCTTCAAGGTGTTGATGTCACCTTGGTTTTTCCTTACAAGATTACCAAAAATCTAGAAGTGTAAGGAACACTTCTCTCTATTAACCATGAACTTGGAAGGTTGTAGGAGGTTTCTACTACACTGCAGTGGTTTTTTAGATTACCACAAAACCTTTTCTAAGAACCAAGAACTACTTTTATGCTTTTTCTCCCCACAACATTCCTTTTTAGGAGATACCAATACTTAATACTTTATTAAAAAATTATACCAAAACACATAAACAAACACACCAAAATTTTGTCACCATAGCAATGGTGTGATCCCATCGTAGGTGACTCATGAGAGGATACCAAATGTCCTACATCCTTCATTATTCTCTAGGATCTAGTAGATGAAGCTACTTCACTCTAATGATGTCTCCATGAAGTTCATATACATGTCATTTATGAGGGAAAAACTCTCCCACTAAAACATACAACTTAAGATATCAGGTTCATTTGATAATGCATCCATACAAGAGATTTTTGACTTTTGATAATATCAACTATGGACCCAAAACAAGATATTGATACTTTTTATGACTTAACTCTATTTACCACAACAAAAACTCACTAAAAGACATAATATTCTTTTTGAAGAATAGTTGAAATTATCTTATAATATACAAGACTCTAAACCTTGATGAAAATATAATCTTTTGATTTTAAATATTAACTATAATACTAACTATTTTAACTCTTAATCAATATAAACATTAAACTAAAGGCTATATACTTAAACTTGTTTGACTCAATATATATCAACTTATAGGATTAAATGAAGGATGTTGTATGGCATGATATATGGGTAGAAATTATTCAGTGTGATCTATTTCTCCATTCAAAGTAGATAACAACAGGAGTCAAATGAATTTTTTTACTACAAATATTGGCATTGGAGAAGCTTTCCATGACTAAAATGAACTGAATGACAACTACATACAATTAACTTCTAGAAATCTTCTTTCTTATGTGTCAGATCTTGGACCACATGAAAGTGTATAATTCTTTTCCATACTCTTCTTCTAGTAGTTTGTGTTATTCAAGATTGAAAAAATCTTGAACAATTGATGATATTTTTTCTTCACTCAATCAACTTCCCACATCGGTTGTCAGCTACCTCTCTCTCATTTCTATAGCCATTACAATCTTTAGGCATCACTCAAATGTCATGGTTAGGGGAAATGATTAAACTTTTGCTATGCATCTTAGGCTTCCAATGGCTCTAGTGTCTTCCTTCAAGATTGTTGACTTCCTTCCTTTATAAGGAGCGTAAATTCTTGATGTCTCCTATAGTCATAAGGTTCATACTTTTTGTTTACTATAAACTTATTAGAGGATATCCTCTCTAATATACATACATACCACATAGGGTACTAATTTTAATGCTATGAATATAAAATATAAAATAATTGCAACTAAATACTCATTACTCAAAATACTTTTTCCATCACAAGGGGCAATTGAAAAGTAACGTGCAACTTTATGCCTTGTATTAACATTTATAGAATCATACCTGCTATGGTCCCCAAGTGTGCTCTAATACCAATGTTGAACTATAAAGAGTATAATGCTAAGATGGAGCAGAATACATTGATGATATTATTAATCAAGAGCATGTTCATATAAATACAATAAAATTTAGTTATACCTATGGTAACTATCAACCAATTAACCAACTCAATTAACTGATGCTAAATACAAGCTTAAACACTATGTTAATAATGCTCCTATAACCGCTATGATTAGCTATAAAATGACTTCCATCTAATCACATAACTATGTCTAACAGATCACCGAACTAAAGCTAAATAAATAAAATAATGTAATATCAAAATTTTCCAACATAATAAAATAAAATTGAACCATATTATGATTTAAAAACCATCTATCGGTATCAAAATCTGCATTAAACACTTCAATGAAACTCTAAATGTAAACCAAAAATTTGTCTATAATAAATCAGTATTCTATTGATAATGACTTAGAATTTATATCAATACAATTTAACTAACCTGATCACCTTTAAAAATTATCTAGAACTAAGCCATTTCAAATTAAGATACAAAATCTCAAAAATTATTTTCAAAATGACAACATCAAAGACTATCTTAAGCTAACTCATTTATTCCAATATAAAATTTTGATATAAATTTCAAAATGAATTATATCGAACAACCTTAACCTCAACATATATTTTCAAATAAAAACATAAAATTTCAATATTGAGGTGAAATTTTAACAAAAAACTCATCTTATCTAAAACCTTAAATCACCCTTGTCACTATAAACTAATAGATAAGTTCACAAACTCAACAATATATATATATATATATATATATATATATATATATATATATATATATATATATATATATATATAATGACTTAGATTTTATATCAATACAATTTGACTACCTTGATCACCTTTAAAAATTATCTAGAACTGAGCCTTTTCAAATTAAGATACAAAATCTCAAAAATTATTTTGAAAATGACAACATCGAAGACTATCTTAAGCTAACTCATTTATTCCAATATAAAATTTTGATATAAATTTCAAAATGAATAATATCGAACAACCTTAACCTCAACATCTATTTTCAAATAAAAACATAAAATTTCAATATTGAGGTAAAATTTTAACAAAAATCTCATCTTATCTGAAACCTTAAATCACCCTTGTCTCTATAAACTAATAGATAAGCTCATAGACTCAATAATGTATATGTATATGTATATCGAACAACCTTAACCTCAACATCTATTTTCAAATAAAAACATAAAATTTCAATATTGAGGTAAAATTTAAACAAAAAACTCAACTTATCTGAAACCTTAAATCACCCTTGTCTCTATAGATAAGCTCAAAATGAATAATATCTAACAACCTTAACCTCAACATGTATTTTCAAATAAAAACATAAAATTTCAATATTGAGGTAAAATTTTAACAAAAATCTCATCTTATCTGAAACCTTAAATCACCCTTGTCTCTATAAACTAATAGATAAGCTCATAGACTCAACAATGTGTGTGTGTGTGTGTGTGTGTGTGTGTGTGTGTGTGTGTGTGTGTGTGTGTGTGTGTGTGTGTGTGTGTGTGTGTGTGTGTGTGTGTGTGTGTGTGTCTATATATAAATAAATAAATAAATAAATAAATAAATAAATATATATATATATATATATATATATATAATTTATGAATGGCTGAATTAGTTATACAAAATTAAATTAATCTTTGAACAAATTAAAAATTCATAATTTTCACAATATATATGCATCATGATATAAACAAAATTTTGAACAATTGATAATATTCATTATGCATGTATATTTTTAATAAGCAAACTAAACTGCATGCATGACGTGAAGAAATGAATAAACTATTCTTTTTATTAAAAAACTTATTCATAGAAGCACTTAATAGGAACCTTCAATAGTAAAGACCAAACATACACACAAAAATAACTAAACCTACAACCTTGATATTTGAATGAATCATTAATTCTATGCATTAAATAATGGAATTTTGAAATATGATTGAGAGTGATGAATAATCAAATATTCAAAAAGCAAGGTCTATGATTTCCTTTTCATGTCATAGCTCTTTCTCTGAAACTAACATGAATTTCATGCATAGAAAGAAGTTCTCACCAATTTTTAGAATACACTACTTTGAAAATATTGGCAAAGTTTCATGTTGAATAAATAAAAAATAAAACTCAAATCTTCAGGAGAAACTATTCATAAATTTCTAGACTTCAACACATTTTAAAGAAAACCAAAAAAATAGAAACCTTGACAAGTCAATAACAACTGTTCATGCTGAAACCATACTTTCAACTTAAAAAACTTAGAACTTAACCATTGAACCAACTTTGAAAATGAAAAGAACTATAAAATCTATAGATTCACAAAACATACTGACTTAATCCAAAACATGCATGTCACCTTTATCATCAAGATTGACATGCATGCACCATTACCATATTATCCAACAATCTATAAAATAATCTTTCATAAGAATATAATTCAAAAATAACAAATATATACTTTGTACTTCATCAACCAAACCTTTTTATTCTTTCACCTACCCAGAATGGCTCATAAATAAGAAGCCCATGATATTTATTTACCGTGTAACTTCTCTTCATCATGCATACCCATTTATGCATAACATATAATATTCACAAAAACCTTTCAAGGAAAACTGTCATAAATTCACAAATGAAGATGAATTCACACATTTTTAACATTATATCTCATATTATTTCATAGAAAACCATTTAAAAAATAATTAGAACTTTGAATAATGCTTATGCAGACTCCAAACACTTCATGTAACTAAAGAATCATTCCTTTCATACTACTGTAAATTTTCTCAAAAGAACAACAAAATCCTTCAAAATCTCTTCAAATTATTTGAAACATACCTAGATATGCACCCAAATATTTTTTATACATATCTCTCACCCAAAATATCTCCCTAGAACTAAAACAAACTATCCGCCAAAGATTCACTTCCATGGCTAAGCTTGGGAAAAATGACCAAAAATCAAGAAACTAAAAACTTTTATCCATGAACTTGTCATCATAACAAACTGATTGACACATTCTATTCATATTGGTCTGTATTTACTAAACATGTACTTAATAATCCCACCAAATTCATTTATCATCACAAAAATATTAAATATAACTATCCCTTCATACTATATCATCAACAAATTTCCATTATTCAAGGAAAACATCATTTCACATTAATTCCCTTACCATCAAATCTCTATGCCAATATTGGAACTTCAAGCCCACACCTTCACATTTAATGTTGATTCCAACTCAGATTCTCTTGGTGTCTATCTTTGCCATCGATCTCCAGCTCACAAACCAACATATACTTTGATCTTGTTTCATCATTAATCTAAAGGGCCTTAAGACTTAGTGACTATACAAAATTCATAATAGTACTTCTAATTTCTAATTCTTTAGCATCATAGTCTTAACCTATTCCATGCAAAATATGATAGTCCCTTTGAAGATAAAAGCCACACAAATATATTTCATGATGAAGTTACAATCTCAACAAATGGCAATATCATAGCATCATGACCCCATATTTCTTAAAACCATGTGATAAATCAAGCCTTTGAACCATTTTGAAAATTTTAAGTCAAACAACATTAAGCCTCTTTGAAAATGTATGCTAGGATTTATATTAAGTTTGAAGAACTCCCTATGGCCTCAAAATTATTTTGCTAAAACAAACTCATCCATTTAATGTATAACTATCTACACTTAATGAGTTTTAATAGAATATCATTAATGGCTCAACAGTTATGCTCATAGACTTTGAATTACTTTTAGATTTTGAAATGACTAAGACTTAGAATGTCAATTAGATTTTTAGAGTTTTATGAAACAAAAGAACCATAATCTTAAACCATGTACTTTGGCAATCAAGTTATAGAATCAAATGAAAAGAGTACGAGCCAGACAAAATAGAATGGTAACATAACTAACCGACTCAAGCATATCAGAACTTCAAATGTTCATAATATCATCAATAATGAATGAAACTAAGTTTTAAATCTAATCTATACATTTAGAATAACTTTCAAATATGTTAATTTTGAATGCAATGTTTTTCAAAAGGTTGTATCACCATAATCTATTTTGAGCTATTAATCAAATCATATTATTAAAAAAAATCAAAGAACCATTATAAATCCATCTAAATTGAAAATATACCACCCAACTGAAACTATCTCAAAATTAAATTACACTAAAATCAAAGTGACTGATCACATTAAATATGTGTGTTTGTGTCTATACACGCACATGTGTGCACATTTTATCCATTAATACACTATGGTTTTCAAAACCATTTAGAAATATAAATATAAATTCATCAGTCAATCATTATCATTTCATAATTGAAAACATGCAACTAAAATATTGTCAATTGATTGGGTCCCGAACATAGGTTTAGATTTTAAGATAGGGTCATCTCTATGGTAGCAAATATTAAAGATTTAAAAATTTTGGGTGGTGTAAAAAATAGGCATAAAATACTCCTTATTTTTTTAAAAATCATAGTAGACATATGGTTGTCCATTGCAGCATACTTTTAAGAACCATTTAATATAATTTAAAACCCTTTGGGGAAATTTCATATAATATCTTCTACTTTATGACCTATATTTTTTTTGTGAATACATTTTTTTATTATTTTTCAAGTAACTATATCATGAAAAATCACAAAAAATGGCTAGCCATCCATGCAGCACACCTAACTACGTAAAAAAAAAAAAAAAAAAGACCTTTTTTAAAAATGTGTATAATTAGACCTAGTTTGTGACCATATAGCTTATTTTTCAATTGGATCAATGAAAGACAAGTTATATGAACTTGTATGTTTGTGGCATGTAGTGGCCTAAAGAATATATAGTTAGAAATCAACATAGCTTGAAATTTTAAATTAGCCCAAAAATTATAAAAATCATATGTTTGGAAAAAAGAGATCGTGCTCATCGTGATAGTATTAGGTTTTTGAATTTTCATGTTAAAATTTTTAGTGAATTTGGAAATGAAAGTTGAATTTTATTATTTTTTTAATCATAATTCTCAAAACATAGTTGTACATTGACAATCCTATCGTTTGACTCAAGAATCCAAGCCATTCTCGAGCCAAAAGTTATGAGAATTAAATTCAAAATTGAATAGTGTGTTCATATTATTAATGCAATCATGTTATATATTTTCAATACCCTAAAATATGTTGGAGTTGTATATAAAGAAACTTTGGCTAGAAGCTTATATTTACTACTCTAAATGTTAAGTATAGGTTTATATTTATTTTCTTACATTACATGATGGGGGAGTGATTAGGGATGTTGAGGGTCAATGATGAGTAATGAGGGAGTGATTAGTGATGATGATAGATGAAGAAATATTGATTATGGATTATGAGAGATGAGGAAGGAGTTATTGGGGATGATGAGGGATGGTGATAATCAATGGAGTGATTAAGGATGATACGCCCAAGTAATTAGAGATAATGAAAGACAATAAAGGTCAATGATGGAGTGATTAAGGATGAATAGGGATAAGGAGGGAGTGAATGGGGATGAGGAAGACATTAGGGATCATGAGTGACGAGGAAAGAGTGATTAGAGATGGTGTAAGATGTGGAATTAATGATTAGGGATGATGAGGGATAGTGAGGATCAATGAAGGAGTGATTATGGATGTTAAGGGAGTGATTAGAGATGACTAGGGATAGTGAGGGTCAATAAATGAGTGATTACAGATAATGAGGAATGATAAGAGAGTGATTAGGGTTAATGAAGGATGAGTAGGAAGTGATCAAGGATGATGTAGGGATGATGTTCAAGTGAAATTAACATAAACTAGTCGTTTGATGTGTGTAGATCACCAATATGACCTACACTACCCCAACCACATCACTTTGGATCAATTTCAAAGTAGATAGTTTTCAAACTTCAAGTTTGATAAACCTAAGACTCTTAGAAATGCCAAGAATCAATTTGAAAGGCATAAAAACTTTAAAACTAACTATATTTTTACAAAAAAATAGACATCAATTGCAAAAATTATGTCCTAGAATCTCTATGTTTAATACTTAGACCTTGAGAAATGCCTATGTACTGATCATGTTAAATTTTAAAAACTATTTTCCACATCGTAAGGCATGAAACTATGAGACCAACTCTATTAGATGTTGAGTGATCCTAATTTCTTATATTTACTAAACTAAATTTAAAGTATAAGAAAATAAATGTAATAATATAAATGTAAACTAATACTTAACATAATAAGAATGGGATCACATTATCAATAACATGATCACACTCCCTGTTAACCAACATTCACTTTATATACATGTTCCTTGATTTAATATACAAATTAATAGTAATACGATCGTGTTATTATTTTTACATTAAACACAATCACGTTATTTATTAACATGGCCGCATTATGGCTCAATAACTACCGAGACATAATTTAAATAACATGATCGTGTTATTTATTAAAATGATTGCATTACCTAAATGTTCACGGAATTGTCCTCCAACTCCGTGCACTTAGACTTCTTTCAGTGTTTTTTCGTTACATAGTTGAATACAATTTGTTTTTGTTCATTCGCTTTTGACTCTTCACCTTACTTTTCTCGTGTTGGGAAACTAGCATTCCCATGAGAATTAGTATTTAAGGTAAAGTAAATAAGTTAGTTATGTTGTAGTGTATTTTGGGAGTTTAGAATAATATTTTTGTACGTTAATATCGTGTTATTCAACCAACTCACGAATATAGGTGATTGGTGAGATTATTACGGGGATGGGAGTTATAGCAGCCTCCTTAATTGTAGGAGTGATATTTCTATTTTTATGATTTAAATTCTTTGAATAAAGTGTGTTGTTAAATTGACCAAAACTATTTGTGTTTTCGCACATTTGTGAGCATTCGGCTCTGTTTGAATATGGAGTTATTTTTATATTTAGTATCAATTCAGGTTTCTTGAGGGACCACTTTGTAATTCAAGTCTTGTTCCTCACGAAGGTTTTACATTGAAGACCACGTTCAATGACCTTCTATTGGAAAGACCTTATTTATTTTTGACAGTGATAATGCACTACAGGGTCCGATGGAATTTTGAATTTTTTTTAATATAAAATATATATGTTCATTTTTATAGTTTGCGTTGTTTTACTGTGTGTAGCTATTTATATATACATATCTATTACAGTTTTTTATATTGGCCATTTCAGGTTTGCAAAAAAAATTGAAGAGTCGTAGAAGAAAAAGAAAAATCATTTTTTCTGAGTGCTTTCACAGGATGTACCTGGGTACAACTCCTTTATAACAGCATTGTTTCTTTCATTGGGCCTCGGATATATTCTTAACAAACCTGAATCAAATATTATATACTTTGTATTTACTAAAAAGTCTGCATCGATATCATTGTCAACCTTTGCCCTTCTGTTGACATTTGGTATGCATCTCCTGGTTGTCTCCAAATAGTCTGCGCCACGATCCTTCACAACTTCCAAGCTCAACTCGGTGCCCTGCGTTCAATTCATTTAGCACCAACAAGCAGATCCCTCGATTCACATTGGTGACTCCTTCGGTGATCTCAACTTGGATTCATAGCATTGGGATCAGCCTACTCCACGGATTCCACATACCTGTAGCGTCCTCCTACTCCAACATCCAATCATCATTTTTCTCCCTATTGTCGAGCTCATCAAATTCAGCCCATGGCTGCGTCAAATTCTCCACATCGAGCTTCTCTCATCCTGCATTAATCCCTGTTCAACGGGTCCACCACAGTGACCATGGATTTACATTGCCAAACCGCCCATGGTTTTAAATTGAGTTTATGTTTTATGTTTTAATATAATATCCTGAGATTTTGTTTTTATCTTTCGTGGTTTTAAGTTATTAGTATGTTTGGTTAACTTTAGCTTTTGATTATTTTAAGTTTTATTTCTTATTTTATTTTTGTGTCATTTTTTCGTATTTTTTTTGTTTATTCATATGTAGTTGTTATGTCATTTATTAACGTTGATATGTCATTAATTATTTCGTTCAACGTAATTAGGTATGAGTTTTAAGCTTTTGTTTAGATCTTTTGTTAATATTTAATTTTTTTTATCTTTTCTTTTGATTGTTTTAATAAGTTGTTCATAGTCTTTTAGAGTATGTATTTTTCATCAAAGTAAATAAATTTTATGTTGATTGGTAATTTTAAAATTCAATAAAACATATAGTTTTGTTTTTTTATGGATATAGATTTGTAATGTATAAATTTTTTTTAAAAAAAAATGATGTATTTTTTGGTAAATTAAATGCTCATATTTTTAGGGACAATATAGAGACGTGTAGTCATGTGATTCCTTTCATTATGTGAACACTAAGGGAGGGAATATTAGGTAATTAACATTCCCATATAGTCATGTGATTCCTTTCACTATGTGAACACTAAGGGAGGGAATATTAGGTAATTAACATTCCCATAGTGATTAGTATGTATGGTAAAGTAAATAAGTTAGTTATGTTTAATTTATTTCGAGAGTTTGGAATAATATTGTTGTACATGAGTATTGTGTTGTTCAACCAACTCACAAATATAGGAGATTGGTGAGATTATAATGGGTAGGCTAGTTATACCAGCATCCTTAATTATAAGAGTGATATATTTATATGTATGTTTTGAATCCTTTGAATAAAGTGTGTTGTTGAGATTGTTCAAAACTATTTTTACTTCTGCACAATTGTGAACCTTTAACTCACAATAAATATGGAGTTATTTCTATATCTCTCCAGTCTGATTTTAAGTAGAACATCAATAAACCCCACTCATTCAATGTGTAAATAGTGTATAGATTGTAGATTATTTTTTACTACTTTCAATAAAGGGAACTACCCATCATAATAGAGGAGAGACTTTTTTCTCTTATTTGTTATGATTTTTTTTATTTTTCACATATCACCAAATATTTAAACATCAATTTTTGGTGCCCACCATGGGGCATGGGGCATGTTCTTTAATTTTCATGCAAGCCACAATATTTTAATTATATTTGTTTTTATGACTATCCATAGAAATCAAAATCTAACTATCTAACCAAACCTTGATTGGACTCAAGCTACACAAACAAATATTTCATATGATTTACAATAGATTTATTGGGACAATAGGGTGAATAATTCATGCTTTCAAATATCTACAATCATGTTAGACAAAAAATAACATCATTATGATTTTGATCCAAGGATTGTTTCACTTATTGATGGAATAATAGAGATCAGGGCAATCCATAGATTTCTTTGGGATATTTTCAGCATCATAAGTTATAAAAGGTACACAATGCCTATGAATAAGAAATGTATTTATGATCCATTCTTTGACCTTCAAGAATAATTTAGTTTTAGACTCTCCCCTGAATGGATAAAAAAGGTACAAGCTATAATCAGAACTTTGTCACTAGCAAATATATTTATTTTGAGAGTAATAAAAATTTAGAACATTGTTATTGTTGTACCACAGGGTGCCTATATAGGCCTATTATCCTTGGGTACCCAAATCCATGAACTCTTGAAAGGTTCAAAAATTAATTTTCCCAAGTGTACTAGTGTTGATCGACAACATCCTAATGAACACATGAAATCTTTCTTGTCCTCTTGAAATATTTTTTCTATCAAACATGAAGATGTGTGAGCTAGGTTGTTCATGGAGACATTGGTCCAAGGAGTTGTAAAATAGTTTCATCATCTAGTTGTTGATTCCATTATGGATTGGAAAATAATGAGGGATAAATTTGAAGAAATATTTAAACTTACTGAATATGAACATTCATTATTATCACAATTGTATCAAATCAAGAAAGAGCCTCATGAACCCATGAGATATTTTGTATCCTGATTCAATAACCTGGTACATAAAATTCCAACTGCTACAATGCCTTAGTAGAAAATAAAAAATGTTTCTTTTTAAATGCACAAGTTCTTGAAATAAGTTATTTCCTATGGAGGAATAAACCTACAATGTTAGAACTTATGAAAACCCAAGCTATAGAAATTGAATATTACATGATCATGTCTAAGAAAATAAAGAGAGATTATGAAAATTAAGAAAGAATAGTTTAACATGTCCCTTGATTCAAAAATTGAAAAATGGTATCTTGGCTTTGAGGAAATAGATTCCTCAATCACAGAATACTCTATATAAGGATATGTGTAAGACAACCTATGTTCTATATAATGCCAATGTTCATCTGATATTTCCTCCTCTAATTCCTCAACTTGTTATTGAATTAGTGCCTATTGTAATTCACTATTGATGTATTTTTCATGGTACCAATGACCACGATGGTTCTAAGTTGCAAGGTATGGATATAATGTTACAACTTTGCACTATTAAAAAACCAATTGAAGAAGGTATCTTGGGCACCTTTGATCATATAATTTTGGAACCTGATGGTGAATCCATTATGACTTATTTTAAATATGAACTTGAATGGGATGATTATGAGGAAAGTGTTGAGGATATGAGTGACTATTCATATGCAATATTCACTTGAGATCAAAATGTGAATATGAAATCTTCTAAAAAGAATATAGACTATGATAAGAAAAAGATGAGAGAGGTCCATAAAATTGTAGTTATTCTCAAATTTGTTATCAATAGAGGTACCCATTTGCCAAATTTCTCAAAGTACAAACAACCAAAAAATTATAGTAATTCAAAATATCCTCATGAGTCTACTAATAAAGATCCTAGCAATTATTATTTTAACATAATCAATCATATTAACAAGACTAAGGTTCATATTGCTCAAACTGAATACCTTAGGAACAACCTTGAATAGTTATAAAGTCTTGTTAAGTTGATCAAAGGAGGAATTTATAACACCCCTCCTCAAGGAACATATATGAAGATGGTTGATTATGACTTGTAGAATAATGTAGCCATTAATAATCTATGAAATAAGAGCTTTTAAACTTTTTATGTGTCTATATTTATTAGTATATTTAAGTTGAACAATTACATAATTGATTCAAGAGATTTAGACAATGTCATGCCAGCCAAATTTGCACACACTTTGGGGTTGACTTGCACACTAAAACATTTGGTCATTGTTTTAACATGAAAGCAAATCAATTTCCATTGATAGGACATATAAAGGATGCACAAATTGCTCTAACTTGTTTTACATAAAGAGAGCAAAAATGACCATACTGGTAGCACACATTCCTCCCATTTATGGAATGCTTCTGAATAGGGGCTTCCATAGAGACCTCAAATGATAAATCAAATTTTATTAGATTTTGGTAGTTATTCCCATGAAAGGAATTAATGAGAGATTACTCCCAAAGTCAAAAGCAATTATTTTGGTGAAAAAGTCAAATAATTCCTAGGTAGACATCTTATATGAATAAATAGGTCCTGTTACTTACATGATGGATGAAAAAGATCTCGAACTTCTCTAGTTTGTAGAAGGAAACTCCACTGATAGATGTACTTTAGAGTTTGATCAAATTTTTTCAATGACTGGTTCAAGGAATGGAAAATTATTAATTTCTCCATAAAAAGGAATTGTTTCTTTTCTCATACAAACTCCAATTTGAATACATAGATAGTATTGTTGAGTATGAAGCACTGATGCTAGGATTATGAGTATAAAAATAGATGGGCATTCAGAACCTCAAACCGCAAGGTAATGTATAATTAATATTCAAATAGGTATGAGACCAATACCAAGTAAAAATGATAGGCTCAAAAATTATATAAATAGAGTATAGGACTGTATTGAAGCCTTTAAATCTTTCTCTATTAATGTATTCCTAAGATTAAAAAATTCTAACATCGACACCCTAGCCGTATCTGCTTCTTTGATGAATTTTATTCTATAAATTGATAATGACAAATATGTCGTTAAAATGATATCTTAGCCTAGTATGCCAGGTAATTATAAGTATTGGCAAGTATTCAATGATGATGAGCATATCATCACTTTCATGGAGTAAAAGGATAATTTTAGGGATCTATATTTCAATGAAAGATCCACTATCTAAATAGAATCTTTTGTTCCTGAAGATAAAGAGGAATAGAATTTGTAAACACTTGACACAAAATATGATCATCTTGCCGACAAGACCATGTAGTTAAAATGGAATTCGATCTCAAAGGATTTGGTTTCTTTGAAGGATATGTTCAACAAGAATGATAGGTACCTCAATAAAAATATGTAGGGAGATCCCAGAGGATCCCCTTAATATGAGAAGGTAATTATTGGTATGAAAGAAGAGTCAAGATATGATAATATTGGAAAATGTTGTTCTAAAGAAGAGTGTATGAGGTTCATTCCTCATTTCAAACTATAAAAAGACATATTTGTTTAGTGTTACATTTATTTAAATTATTTTAGACCAAAAACTATGAAACATAGCATTCCTTAAAAATTAAGTGTCAATCCATTGAGGGATAAACTGAAGCACTATAATAAAATATTATCAATATTATTTATGAAGATATTATGAAAATTTTAGATGCCAAGATTATCTTTTTTATTCAACATTCAACTTGGGTAGCCAACATCATACATGTTTTAAATAAGAATGGGGAACTAAAAATATGTGTATTTTCACAATCTCAACCAAGCTTCATTCAAGGATAATTACCTATAACCAATCATGGATCAAAATCTACAAGATGTCATAAGATCTGAAATTATGTTTATGTTAGACAGTTTCTTAGGATATAATTAGGTCAAATTAGCTATAGAAGATTATTTTAAAACGACATTCACCACCCCATGTGGAACTTTTGGTAACATAAGGATGGCCTTCAAACTTAATTTACATAGGGGAAACATTTCAAAGGGTGATATATTTGAATTTTAATGGTATGAAGAATAACATCATTGTGATTAATGTAGATGATCTCACGATATTCTTGAAGAAAAGAGAAGATCATTTTGAACATTTGAAAATGGTAATTGAAAGGTGTCTCACTCATGAGATATTTGTATCCAAAGAACCTATAGCTTATGTGACTGAAGGTAAACTCCTAAGCCACGTGTTCTCTAAATAAAGCATTGAGAAAGATTCACAAAGAGTGAAGGCCATTCAATAGTTGTCCCTAAAATCCACCAAACTTGACACTCACTCATTCTTTAGCAAAGTCAAATTTATAAAATGATTCCTTCCAGAATTTGATGAACTCACTAGACATATTATATAGATGATGAGTTGGAATAACACCTTTAAAACCAATGATAATGAGAAGAAGGCATTCAATGAGATAAATGAAGTAATTGCTAAAGCACTAGTCTCTGCTTACCAAAATTTTCATAAGGACTTCATTATCTATTATTACTCCTCTACATTTGCCTTGTCTACTATTTTGGTGCAAAAAAAATGAAGAGAGAATTTAATAGATTATTGCCCTCATGAATTGTGGACTGAAATACCCTGAACTTAATTATTTACTAATAGAAAAAGATGCATACACCATGGTCAAAGTATTAAAGTATTTTAGATTTTATATCCTAAATTATCATACTATCATAATTAACCTAGATTTAGTAGTAAAATCGATCCTCATGCAAGAGAAGATTGGATCAATAATATGTGGTTGGATTGAAAAAGTGTAGGAATATGATGTAGAGATTAGGCTACTCAATGAGTAAAAATACAAGGCCTTTTCTATTTGATTGTAGAAGGTGCATACTCTTAGAGAGCATAAAATGAATAATTGTCATTGGTGGTCTTCATTGATTCTATTGAAAAATGGTATTTCAGTATTGCATACATCCTCTCAAGACTCGTATGGATAATTTCTAACCCATCTGAATCTAAAACAAAGGTAAACTCTCAAGATAAAGGAAACCAGATACATGATCATTTTTGGTCATTGATTATACTTCCTCCAAACCTTTAAATAATATGGCTTCGTAGCCTTTAAAGGAATGAATGTAGTTAGGAAGGGTAAATAAGGGTAGGCATGGGTTAAATGGTATGATTGGATAATGTAATATAGGTCTTGAATGGATAATTAGATTAGAATTGAATGTATAATGGTTGGTGAAAAAATAAAAATTGGGCCTTTTAATCCCACACTATTTTTAGTTCCATGTTTAATTTGATTATGGTTGTGGTAGGGCTGACATTGACATTCATAAATTCTTCATCAAGCAATGAGGAATGGATTGGCTTAGTTGTTAACACCTCAAAGATGTTTTCACCAACAAAGTATTCTTGATAATTTTGACTTAGATTATCGAATAACACCTTGAATAAAATTTCACTAAGGGATATTGATAATTTAATTTTATTATCCCTTAGCACCTTAAGCAAGATTTCACTAAATGATTAGGATTTTCTATTTTAATTATAATATAACACCTCAAACAAGTATTTTCTAGAGGATGTTGAGTTTAGAGTTTGATTTCCACCTTGCACCTCAAGCAAGGTTTCACTAGGAGATTGTTCTTCCACCTGGATAGAGTTTGGCTTCCCAAAAACAATTTCCACTAAAATGTTTCCATTGAATAAGTTCAACAAAGCTCATATGATTATGTTGGTCCCAATTGACATTTATGGGAGGTGGTATGTCAATATGATTTTTGGTTTAGTTAATGGTAAAGGCATGTGTTATGGTAATAGAAGGATAAAAGGTAGCATAGTTCTTGTCGAGGCTACTAGGATAAATTATGACGATGTTGAAAGAAACATCCAAAAAAACTATGGAAGGATCACAATTTTTCTAATTAGATATGCCAAAAATGTGTAGGCAATATCATGACATTCATTAATATCTTTTGATTTGGAAGTTGATTCTAACTCAAAAGGATCTTAATCTAATGTTTAGGTTGATATTAATTTTTCTTATGATGCTAAATATGATATTGGTGTTATAATAGAACCTGTTTATGATATTCATTATATATTATATCTTGATTATAACATTTAAGTAGGCATAAAGAGGACTTGTTGAATTATGTTATCCGTAAGTACCTCGTTCACCTTTCACATGGAAATGAAGGCCTTGGGATGAAGAAATGTTTAGAAATGGGGTACTTTTGGAAGTGATCAAATAATGGCCCTTTCAAAGATGGTTTGGTTTTGATCAAAGATGGGTGATTCGACAAAATATTTGGCAATGGTTTGACTATCTTGACATTTAATTAGAATTAGACATATTTTATTGTGTTTAGGAAGGGGATCATGACATATCCCAATCACCTAATTATCAAACTCAAACACACTTAGATTATCAATAGAAAAGTGTCCTTGGAGTGTTCATGTAATAGTAGGTCTATACCATTAGTTTTATTATGGTGTCTCTTTAGGATCTCTAATCAAATAGCACAAGTCCTCTACTAGAAATCTAATAGGAAATTTAGCATCGAGTTATAACACTCTAATAAGGTTTTCATCTTTATTATCAAATAGTTATTCATTGAATTTATCTCTTTCATAGTTTGTACTAGATGACACATTTGGGAGGCACTATTGATGTAAAATGGTTAGTTGGCTTTGTTGTGTCCATAAGACTAGATTGGCTTTTGGACTAATGGTATAAATGTCAAAACTAGAAGCAAAGTGGGCTAACTATTAGTTAAACTAGTTGAGTTTATCTATAATAATTTGACATAAGACAAGATAATCATTCTAGGATTCTATTACTTGAATCAAAATTAAAATAATTCCCCCAAGTAAGAGTACATGTGAGGGAAATTAGATGGAAGAAATAGGCCCCAAAGAGGATGTACTTTGTTTTAATTAGAATCGATTGAAATGGCCTTGATTTTATTGGGCCCAAAAAAGGTGAATTGGCACATACTAGAAGGAGCCCAAAGAAGGGAGGTTTCAGCATAGATTGGAATGAACCCAAAGAAGGGTGGACTTAAATTGGATTAGAATGAGCCCAAACAAGGGAAAACATGGCTTGGATTGGAATGAGAACAAATAAGGGAGGATTGCCACATATTGGAATGGCCCCAAAGAGGGTGGTATTGGTGCAAATAAATAGCCCAAATAGGGTGGCCATGGCTTGGTAGAAATGGTTTGGACCCAAAAAGAGTGGTCTTGGAATATATATTATTCAAAATTAATAATTGGATTTGGCTCAAATAAACTTGATTTGGCATTGAAATTAGAATGTGGTTTAATACTAACCAGAATGGAATCAGACTAGTACATAATTTGGTTTGGTATATGGTTCAAGATGAACCAATTTTGGCTTTAGTTGACATGGAACATGGCTCACTATGAACCAAATTTGGTTTTGGGTTTGAATTGGCACATGGTTAAATACAAACTAGATTTTGGCTTTAGTATCCTTAATACATTATTCGAGATGATCTGGGATTGGATTTTGTCGATACCTTGGTCAAAGTTGAGTTGATTTGGGTTGACTTGGTTAACAATGTTTGGCATTAGACTTGGCTTAAACTATAATTATAATTTATCATTTGAATTAAAATTTGGCATTCGAACATTGGTCTTAGAATTGGTTTGAAAGTTGGTAATTTGGATTAGGACTTAGATTTGGATGCAAATGAGAGGTATAATGGCACAATTTGAATAATAGTTGGATTTTTATCTTATAATAGTATTATAATTTTGGCATTTAAAAATACACTTGGCTCAATTTTGGTATCCTAACAATGTGGTTTGAATAAGAATGATAGGTATTGGAACTAAATATAACATGTCACTTTTGGTTTTGAGCTGAAATTTTGGCAAGGTAATGCTTTATTATGTGGTTATAAAAATTGTTTTGGACTTGATTTGATCTCAAATATAAACAAGGTTTTGACATAATAATTAATCAATAACACACACATTACAAGGCAATTTAATAACTAACAGGGGTTTGGATTACATTTATTGAACCTTTGAAATAATTGCATTGAGAGATGATTATAAAATTTAAGTTTTGATTAAAAAAATTATTACAATTGTTGTTAAGGTTTTAAAACCCACTTCTATCTCAAGGTTTGTATGATTAAGGAAATATTATAGGTTTGTTACCTTTGAACCCATATGTCAATTAATTATCCATAGAAAAAGAGACACTTACAAAATAATCCAAGACCAGGCCATTCACGATAGGGTCTTGTCCCTTCATAACCATTTAAATTGTAAGGGTCTTAGTGAAGTGCTACTAAATTTTGTGTTTGCTTATAATTTTAATTGGGATATTTATATGGTCTCTATATACCTTATGGTACGTGGATAAAAATCATCAAATGAAGAAGTTCAATCATGTAGCCAATATTTATTCTTTCAAGGGAACCACACATTGACCTAAGATATTAGAAAGAATACTTTGGAATTACTTTCCTAACATAACTTTGTGAAATTGAAAAACCAAGTCTTCATGATGACAATGTTCCTCATTATGTATATGATGTTGGATAATTGGGCTTCATATGATGCTAGGGTGTCACTTCTTAGATAGAAAAACCACTAAAGACTTGTGACAAGGTGATGAAATCCACCCCATGACATCAACAATAAAAATAGGGTAAATAAAAATAAGAACTTTTGCATTTTTGAGTCACCCAAAATGGAAGAGCATATGTGCAAAAAAATCCCATAATACAATCAATCAATAAAAATACTTGCATGAAATAAATAACTTAGAAAATGAACAAGTTTCCTTATAACCTAAATTGAAGTGTCAATTCATTTTTAATGCCCAAATCAAAACGTGAAGTATAGTTTGATGTTTTTGACTCAAAATACCACTCTTTGGCTAAGGTCCCGCAACATAAAAAGATTATAACTTTGATACAAATAATTTGAAATCAAAAAGAAGCTTGAAAATATGTTTGTTAATGTCTTGGCCTTTATATAGAATGATTTCACTATTTAGTAGGTCGATTTCACTATTGAATCTTTCAATTTCATAATTAAGGCCTACAAATAGAAAAGACATAATAAGAACATAAACAAGTTTTATACCAGATAGAATGATTTTGTTTTTAGCATGATGATTTCATTAAAGTAGTTGACAGTTTTGTTGTAGGAAATGATAATTTCATTGTAGAAGATGATTATTTCATTAATGTTGCCTATAGATAGGAAAACATAAGAAAAAAATAAATATAATTTCATCATTAAGTATTAAATTTTTGTTAATAAAATCAATAATTTTCCTATTAGATGAAACATTGTTGCTGTTAAATGCTACAATTTCATAATTATGCCAAAAACAATCAAAACTAAAAACAATGAAGAAATGATTCCACCATTTTAAATCAATTTCACTAGCAATCATTATAATTTATCCATTTCCTCTAACAATTTTGCCAATGATGTGGATGATTTCATCACTAAGAATTGTAGGGAAAAAACATTCAAATCAAAAAATTAAAATAGAGATGATTTTTTTAATGATTGGAATGATTTCACCATTTTCGTTGATGATTTCACTTATTATCCTATCGAGTTCACCAATTCACATAAGAACACAATAATATATATATATATATATATATATATATATATATATATATATATATATATATATATATATATATATATATATATATATATATATATATATATATATATATATATATATATATATAACGATGATTTCACTATTATAGGTAACGATTTCACTTGTGAAGGCTTCAATTTCACTATTTTGGCAAAATTTTCATTTATTTTGAATATTTCACCAAAGATGTTGAAAAATTCACCATTCATAGTCATGAATTTGTTATTCAATTCTTAATTGACTTGCATGGAATTTTGGAGGAAAATGAAAAGAATTAACTTGTTTGGAAGTATAATTTTGGTAATGAGAAGAAGGGAAATAGTCTAAAATAAGTTATGGGATGCATCCCATCCTTAAATATGTCCTACTAAGTGTGTCATTCTATAGATCAGGAATCCAAGAGAGATTAG
>JARHVA010004912.1:1185000-1300000 GCA_037957365.1 Torreya grandis | reverse complement strand
TTACATGGTTTTGATGTTGGGCTTCCCTTCTGCCCAAAAACCTTGTTAATCTAGGGGAATCTCTTAGTTCACCATGAACACTTGAACATGTAATATCTATCCACAAACTTTCCAACATGTTGAGTTATATTTGATACAAATGTTTTACTAATCTCTCAAATTTTACATTATGTTACATGGATATGTTATTTTCTTAAAAATGACATTGATTAATATGGTTGATGTAGACAAGTCTCATTTAATCTATGTAATTTTTTCAATATCATTACTTTAATATAGGATAGGTTATGGCTTACTTGCTTATTATATGTGGACCTTCGCCTTGTGTGTAAAATATTTAATTATTATTTATTTCGTGGAATCCTCATGCCATTTGTGTATTCACCTTGGGATTTTATGTTTATAATACATTCACATATACATTGTATGTGGTCTTTGGGATTTATGTGTGACATTATATGAAAATTGTGTGGCATTGTGTGACTTTAATTGTAAGCTCATTACTTGTTATTATAGTTACATGATTCATATCATACATTTTTTCTATCTTTATTCTTATGTCCTTATACATTTAATACACATCTTATTTATGTGATTCAATAATATATCTATCTAGTTCATGCTTATATGTAATTCAATGATATATTTAAAACAATAATGCAATACAATTAAAATGTTTATATTCCTACTACATGATTACATATTTCACATATTATACAAGTATTCTTTTTAGATTAGTGACTTGTAGATTACATCTCTCATCTCAAAGGGGCATCATGAAAATGGGCTTGTCTTTAGAATTCAAATTCTTATGAGCAATAAATTTTATATTTATGACAACATACAGTTATAATTTTTATAATTATAGCATAGTTTCTAATTTTAATATTATGGGGGCATGTTGTTGAGTTGTGGAGCTAAAAGCTTCAACTCTTTGCAAACAGAAAGAACAGAAAGGTTGTTGAGATCCAGGAGCACCGGCATCGGCAGCAGGACCGACGTCAGTCGTGACCCAGTGTAGAAGGCCATCGACGATGGCAGGGAGTCAGCCGACGTCGACAGAACCAGACTAGCAGGGACCGACGTCGGTCGCCTATGTGTTCCCGAACTGCTCGTTACATGGACAGTTAGTTAAGTGAATGAAGTGTTTGCATGTAAAGGCCAGTTAGAGTCTTTGGTTGCAAGGATAATTGTCTAAATTAAGAGTCTAAGTTAGTGTTTGAGTTAGGGATCTATTTATAGACCCATTGGCATGTATTGTAATTAAGGCATGAGATAGAAAGGAAGGCAAGTAAGTTGCTTCCATTGTAAGATCATTGAGTTACAGGTTGTTGCAAGCTCATAGGGGATCTACATGTGAGTATGGTCTGTTGAATTGTAGGTTGCAGGTTCATGGGAGATCAACTTGAAGTACTTTTAAGTGCTTGGTGAACTGACAGGGTTATTACTGACTAGTTGGAGATGTGAACACCAATTCTGTTTGTGAGTTGGTTGTTGGGACCGTTTTTTGTGTAGGAGAGTGTTGTGTGAGAAGAATTACTGTACACTTGAGGTGTGGCAAACCTCAGTAAGGTGAAAGAGTGTGGCGGCTCTTTGTTGTATTCTTTTCTGTAAAGTGTTAATACAAGATAGTGTATTGTCTCTCATATTCTGTGCTATTGGTGAATTCTAGCTATTTGTGCTTTTGGTTATTTCTGCATTTATAATTGCTTATATTTGGTAATCATACTGTGCTCTTTCTGAGGAGCAAGATCCAACAAGAGGAATCAAAATAGAGGTGTGTTTGTTCTTGGACTTACCTGACAAGTGGTATCAGAGCTTTTGGTTGGGATACTAACAGATTGGATTAGATCTGGTTAGTGTGTTTTGATTACAGGTACTCACAGGGTTTCTATTTGAGTGGGAGTTGAGCAATGACAGAGGACAGTAAGCTACGGAATGAAAAGTTTAATGGCAAGAACTACCAATTGTGGAGGATGCAGATTGAGGATTATCTGTATCAAAAAGATTTGTACTTACCGTTGGGAGGGGTTACTTGCAAACCCTCGGATATGAAAGATGAAGAATGGGAGGTTCTTGATCAGAAGGCTCTAGGATATATTAGATTGAGTCTTGCATCATCTGTGATTTCCAGCTTATCACAGTGTAAAACAACGGTTGAGTTGATGGAATCTTTGTCAAATTTATATGAAAAACCCTCAGCTTCTAATAAGGTATTTCTTATGAAGCATTTATTTAATTTGTAAATGTTGGAAGGTGGATCTATTCATAGCCATCTTAGTGATTTCCATGGTTTAGTAAACCAGCTAAGTTCAGTCAATATTATATTTGGTGATGAAATTAGAGCTCTCTTAATTTTGTGTTCATTACCTGAAAGTTGGGAAGGTTTGGTAATGGCAGTTTCTAATACTGTGTCTCCTTCAAAAGTGTTAAAAGTGGATGATGTTGTGAGTGTAATCTTGAATGAAGAGATACGCAGGAATAGCACAGGTGAATCATTAGGAAATGCTTTGAGTGTTGAAGGCAGAGGAAGGCAAAGAGAAAAGATAGAGCATGGGAGATCTAGGTCCAAGACAGGAAGAAGATCCAAGTCCAGGTATGGCAGAATAACCTGCTGGAAGTGTGGAAAGCAAGGGCACTTAAAGAGAGATTGTAGATCAGGTACAGATCAGCATGAAGAACATGAAGAAGAAGCAGACGTTGCAGATTATGCTACACGGGATGCTCTGGTATGTTCTTTGGATAAAGTAGAATCTTGGGTTTTAGATTCTGGTGCCTCTTTTCATGCATCCCCACATAGGGAATTTTTTCATGAGTATGTCCAGGGAGATTTTGGAGAAATTTATGTATGGGATGGTAAGCCTTGTCAGATTGTTGGCAAAGGGAAAGTGAAGCTGAAACTGCAGACAGGTAACACATGGGTGTTAAAAGAAGTCATGCATGTCCCAGTTTTGGAGCGGAATTTAATTTTTGTTAGAAGTTTGGGTGATGAGGGTTGCACAGTAACTCTCACAGCGGACTCTTGGAAGGTTACCAAGGGTACACTTGTTGTAGCTAGAGGTAAGAAAGTAGGTACGCTTTATCTATCTACTTGTACTACTGATTCTCTTTCTAGGTTTTCTACTTCATCTGTAGATTCAGAGATGTGGCTTGATAGGCTTGGTCACACAGATAAGAAAGAGATGCTTGTTCTTGAGTCAAAGGATATGCTTTCAGATTTGGAAGGTATGGATCGTGGTTTCTGTATGCAGAAGAAGAAGGTAACATTTCTTGAGGAACCTGATGTTAGTGACAAGAATAGGAAAGCCTTGGTTTTTAAGGAGAAGGTGACAGACAGAGTTCAACACAAGATGTAGATGAATTTTGAGTAGAGCAAGGGTGATTTGGACAAGGATTTGATCCAAAAGGAGCTCACAAGAAAAAGTCAGGTCTCACAAGAAAAACACAGAGACCGACATCGACAGGAAAACCAGCGTCGACGTCCAGATAGGGACCGACGTCGGCTATGTGCAGACCGACGTCGGTGACTCAGGGAAGATATTGACCGGCGTCAGCCAGGGGAAACTGACGTCGATAAGGTGGCAGTTGCAGGAAACTGACTTCAGTCGTCTGCAGACTGAGATGTGACTGGCATCGATTACTAAGACACATTTTGGGTCGACAACAAGCTGTCATGGAGTCTCAAGCACCCATATGGAGGACCGAAGGTGTAAGTAAGTTCTTAAATTTGTCATTTCCCTTCTTTACACTACTTGTTGCTCACTTATGGCATAGGACCAGGAAGTTGTTGAAGAAGTAGAATAGGTAGATCCAGGAAACAGTGGGAGCTAGGCATGGATGAGGATGTGATTCCTTAGAGGAGAACCAAACAAGTGTTTTGGGTAGAGTGGCCAGCTGGAAGTAAGCACTGAGAGACGAATGGATGTTCAGGATAAAGAAGAGCGGAAATGGATACGTGAGATGGAAGATCAGGGTATATGGTCTTGAATTAGCTGCAGGGCAATGGAGGTTTGATCATTGTGTTTCTCTTTACCAGGTTGGATAGTATTAGCTACACTATCCTATTTCTGTATGATGTGCTTGTTGTAGAGTTACATATACAGGTATTGCTGAACTAAAGGTAAAGTTAGTTCAGGTGTTTGTCATGGAGAATCTGGGAGCAGCAAGATTCTTTGGCATGAGTGTGTTCTAGAGACATGGTAGGTCATATGTTGACTTTGTCTCAGGATGATTGTGTGAAACCGGTTAGCACGCCGATGGTTGGACAGTTCTATGAACAGGTGTCTTGATTCACATAATGAGGTTGAGTGCATGGTATGTACTAAACCTGAGTTTTCCCAAGTAGTGGGAATTGTCACAAGTTGGAGCCAATCTGAGAGAGAACCATTGGAGGACAGTTCAGTGGATTCTTACAGGGACTAGCAGTAGGTGCACATGCTATGTAGGTTCAGGTTAATTTCTACATGGTTGTAGATGTGGATGTGGTAGGTGATTTGGATGACAGGTTTTACACTACAGGGTTGTGGTGGTTGGTCTTCAAGAGTGATCTTGAGGAGGGATACAAAGCCAAGAGAACAAACTAGATGAAGTACAGGTACAGGAACAGGTTGCAGCTGTTTATCTCCAAGTGGGAGATTGTTGAGTTATGGAGCTAAAAGCTTCAACTCTTTGCAAACAGAAGGAACAGGAAGGTTGCTGAGATCCAGGAGCACTGGCGTTGGCAGCAGGATTGACGTCGGTCGTGACCCAATGTAGAAGGCCATCGGTGACGGCAGGGAGTCGATCGACGTCGGCAAAACCAGACTAACAGGGACCGACGTCGGTCACCTGTGTGTTCTCGAACTGCTCGTTACACAGACAGTTAGTTAAGTGAACGAAGTGTTTGCATGTAAAGGCCAGTTAGAGTCTTTGGTTGCGAGGATAATTGTCTAAATTAAGAGTCTAAGTTAGTGTTTGAGTTAGGGATCTATTTATAGACCCATTGGCATGTATTGTAATTAAGGCATGAGATAGAAAGGAAGGCAAGTAAGTTGCTTCCATTGTAAGATCATTGAGTTTCAGGTTGTTACAAGCTCATAGGGGATCTACATGTGAGTATGGTCTATTGAATTGCAGGTTGCAGGTTCATGGGAGATCAACTTGAAGTACTTTTAAGTGCTTGGTGAACTAGTAGGGTTATTACTGACTAGTTGGAGAGGTGAACACCAATTCTATTTGTGAGTTGGTTGTTGGGACCATTTTTTGTGTAGGAGAGTGTTGTGTGAGAAGAATTACTGTACACTTGAGGTGTGGCAAACCTCTGTAAGGTGAAAGAGTGTGGCGGCTCTTTGTTGTATTCTTTTCTGTAAAGTGTTAATACAAGATAGTGTATTGTCTCTCATATTCTGTGCTATTGGTGAATTTTAGCTATTTGTGTTTCTGGTTATTTTTGCATTTATAATTGCTTATATTTGGTAATCATACTGTGCTCTTTCTGAGGAGCAAGATCCAATAAGAGGAATCAGAACAGAGGTGTGTTTGTTCTTGGACTTCCCTGACACATGTGACATACATGTGCAATTATTCCTATAGTTAGTTGAGTATATATTCATATATACACTATGCACATGCATGGGCATGTTCAAAAATGTTACAAGTTACATGTTTCAAATGCTTAGAAGTTCAAATAAGAACTATATATCATTTTAGTAGAGATATTGTGGCATGATATTCATTCATATTTATATTTATACTTTACAAATTTTGATTTTAAGTTTTTCAATATTTAAAAGTTTCAAAAGTTTCAAAGGTACACATTTTCAAATAGAATCTAGATCAATCTACAGTAGTACAATTTGTCTCATTTTTCAAGTGGGCCACATTAGAGTCTAGAAATATTCAATGTATATGGTTTCACTTTAAATTGAGACACATTTGGTGGTCCCACCTCTTCTCTTACAAAATTTGAATCTAGTGACATTCAATGTATATGGTTGCATTATATCAAGATGCATTTGGTCATTCCACTCCTTCAATTATTTCACTAAGTAATCTACACATTTAGATGATACTTGGATCATAGAATCTTTCCAACTCAAGGGTTTTCACTATTTTTTAAATCAAAACTTGATCACTCTCAATTAACCATAGGCTCAACATTTATCAAAATGCCTCAATAAGGGGCACACACTTTTCCACTTCTAAGATCAAATAAAATTAGATTGTGTACTCTTTCGGGTGTATTATTTTATTTCTCTCTTTTCAAATTTTTGAATTTCAAATTTTAACTTTTCAAACTTCAAATATGGACAACAACTACTTTTAGTAGCATTATTATAGGTTTCTCATTGAGGCATCTTGAAAAATCAAGCTTAACATCAACTTCACTCAATTAATTTCAATTTATTACATCAATAGAATATATGGAGGTCTAATGTAGACACTCAAATTTAATCATTAAGTGTTTGACAATGTTAAATATTTAGATCATTACCTTAATTAGTATATTCACTATTTTATTAACTAACAATCTCTATGAGATACTTCACTATTTTACTTATTATCTTGTAACTTCTTAAAACATCATTCAAGCATCCATATTCTACCTATAGGTTCTTGCCAGCCAAATTCCAATAATCTATGTCATTTTGGGACAACACCACACTAATTATATTAGGTCATATGGTAATCTTTTCCACTAGTTAGGCCTTGTCCCTCACATACCAATGGTTAATTTTTATATTTAAAACATTACATATTAATTCTTTTGCACCTTTAACAAGGTCAATTAACATAAAAAATAAAAATATTCCACTATATAAGCACATCAAGACATCTCAAAGCATCATCCGGAAATCACTTTTTAATTTCACAACACATTTAGCAAAATGGAAATAATATCTAAAAATAAAGTTTTATTTTATTCTAAAAAGTCATAGCACACATTTTAATATTTTTTATTACAGGTCAAAGGAATTCATTCTCAAGAATTCAAGATAATTTACTAGTTACATTTGTATAGTAAATAGCAACATTCACACACTCATTTAGGGGGATAAATACATTCACATGAGGCCCTCTTGGGTTATGTGGGAAACACTCATATTACATGATATTTTCTGAGCATAGTTCATATATTCCCCTTGCATGACACTCCCAATTTGTATTTGACCTTTGTTTGGTTTATGTGTTTGAACTAGGTTTTTGATATTACAAATCTTCTACACATCAAATTAACTCTTAAAGTAAATCAATGAACCATCTCTAACTTTATAGTTGCTTGTATAGGAAAATCATTTGCAGAGTCGTAAATACACACATGATTACCATTAATAGACAAGGATATAGTGTATCCCTGTCTACCCTAGAGAGACCATGTCTAAGTGCATGACAACATCTTAATTTTATCTGTGATAGAGTTTAAATATATTTCCATCTATTTTTACATTTAATATTTACCTAAATAGTCAACATAAAAATATGCATGCTAGATTTGTGTATTTAATTATTTATTACTATTTACAAAACATTTCATTTTCTATATATTCAGTAATCTAAATCAATATTTGAATAGTTTAGTAGTGTATTACATTTCATTTGTAAATTAAATAGCTAGGTAAATGGACCTATTATCCTATTTGCATTGGACATGGCATTTATGATCTCTTCTTGCTAAATTGAAAAGGATCATGACCCCTTGAAGCCATGCCTTTGTTGAATTCTAGGTTTGAATGTATTTTAATTGAGATCTTGAGTGGACTATTTATAGTGGCCATGTGCATATGTGATAATCACTTAATTTGAGGATGCCATGTTGACATACAAAGGTCTTGTTGGTAGTATACAATATTAGTGTTGATACTTGAGGTCGTGTAGATGTAGTATCTTATAATGCTTTGTGGTCATTCTAAGAGATCATTTATAGTGTGACATGGTTTATGGGCTTGAAAAATAATAACTCAATTGGATAAACTAATCTACCCATGGAGTCCATGAGAAATGAAATGGGATAATCATCCTTTCTTTAACCTAAGATGACATGATTTTAACATACGGGTGGTCTGGATCATCTTGTAATTTGATTACATACTTCAAAATATAGATAAATGAATGAATATGTATGGGATTGGGTCACTTTATACTATTATAAGGATGATGACAGGTGATATCGATTCCCTATGACTGGGGACAATTTAGTGGTTGCAAGGTTTTGTGAACCTACTAACGTGTTCACCTCAAATTTAAGTTGTAACTTACAAACTACATGACTCTTGGATTATGGTGTCCACTTAGGTGAGTAAGAATCACATTAGTTTATAATGTGATTGAGGTAACTCTATTTATATATATATATATATATTTATATATATATATATATATATATATATATATATATATATATATATATATATATGTGAGACAAGACCTTTGATGAATTAAAGTAAATTACTTGGGACATATATATATATATATATATATATATATATATATATATATATATATATATATATATATATATATATATATATATATATATATATATATATATATATATATATATTCATTTTAAAACTAAATAAGGATCTTATATTCAATGTCACACTCTAGGTTTTTGAAGAACTACAATATCCTTGATTTCACTTATGTCCAAGAGCATAAAATGATATGTACGCATTCCTGAGAGAGGGCATGGGAACATTATAGACAAAACACTTAAGGTGTTATGAATATGATTGGTGTGGGTTTGTTTCAGCACTCAAATGACTTGAGAGGAGTTTCCACATTTAGGCCTATAAACCATAGGTCCTATGATCATTCCTTGTGTATTTATGAGATGAACTGAGATTAACTCAGTAACCCATCCATATTAATTCAATAGAATTAATTATAGATGAAGGAACACATTTATTTTTTTCATAATAGGGTAAACAATGTCGGGATGTATTGTTGAGATATATGGTTATACACTTTGTAATGTGTAATTAAATTAATTAAAATAATTTTTTTAATAATTGGTTTCAAAGTAGCATGGCAAGGTGATACAAGTATTATGGATGCTTCAAATAAATCTAATAGCTTTAGAAGCACTTTGAACACAATAACTAAAATTAAAAAAAAGAATGAAAGAGAGAGAGAATGCTTAGATGGTAAGTTGTGGGACACAAACCATCTTAAATTAAAATTGATAACAACAAATAAATAAATACTTAAGTTTTTTAAGACCTAATTATTTACTAATAAATACCATTTCTAAGTAGCTACCTTTTTAGTCCTAAAGGGAGACTATTAGCATGGTTTTACTTTAACTTGTTATTACTATTTACTCTTTGAACCTAGATCAGATAATTTTATTTGTGGTGTACATCTCCCTAGTACTTACTATTATAAGATTTTGTAAAATTAAAATGCAAGCTTTTTAAGGATTAGAATATAGTATTATTTTTACTATATGTTGATTTGTAACAAATTTTTCATGTTATTAAGAGCTTCACGTGATTCGAGGTAATCTCAATTACATCGGACCACCAATTTCAAAATATTCTAGAGTCATTTAATATTGTAATTAATTTTTACAGAGGGATGACCCACATACCGCAGTCCTCTGTAGATATGGGCGACCCCCTTAAACCCATCTATCTGTCAGTTATGATGATGATCTGATGCTTTCATTGAAGACAATGATGTCTTTACTCTATGCAACAATTTTGTTTTTCAATTTCTGAAGCTACCATTCAGAAATCCACAATGACATCTGCAAGGGTGAATTTTTTCAAATTCCTCTAATTCATTTAATTCCTGCGCTAGTGTGAATCCCACATACATTACCATTCTCTGTTGTAATTGACCCATTTATACAAAATGCCTATAGTGCTCTCCCCAACAATATTATTCACCTTCGTCATCTTCCCCTTCTCTGGACTGTAAATGGAAGAAGTAGCACTTTGTGATCCATCACTATTAATTGATAATGATTTTCTATGTTTTATAGCAGTAGGTGGCAACAAACAATTCGGCTATGAACACAGGCATTTAGTCCAACTCTTTCTACCACATTTTGTATTTGTCTAGCTAGGAACCTGCAGACGACTGCTTTATTTATACAATTAGGGTTTTTGAAAGGGTTGCAATGTCTCAGAATGAGAAATTGATGCCTCAGTTGGATCAGTAAGCCACCGACCTACTTAACGTCACTGTTCTTTAGAGGATTGATTCCAATGTTGAACAGATCCTCACCACCGCTGCCCACGTCACAATTTACAAAACAGATGTTGAAACCACCATATGTGTATGCATATTGTTATTATTTTCCTTCTCAACTTTACAACAATTGGTCATCATAGACATTTAAGCTTTGCATAGATCTATAAGGCACCTGTTGAATTTATTAATGGGTGTTGTAAGTAAATTTTCCTTGAAACCTTCTGTTTGGATATCTGGAAAAGAAGGTTTTAGGTTATTCTTAGTTGTTTTAAGCAATTTTTGTAAATGCAGAGCCTTATTGGACTGTGAATTTGTAAAAACTGACATAGGTTTTTGACGCTTTTCTTACGTGTTTTAAGCAATTTTGGTAAAATGACAAGCATTAGAGAACGATGCTTTTTTGAAAACTAACATAGATTTTCTCTCCCATAGTGTCGTAAAGATGTTGAGGGTTCGCTCTTCGTTGTTAAGCTCATGGCATGCAACGACAACAATCTGGTACCTATATTCAGTTTTCTTTTTCTGGTTTCTTCCCATTCAAAATATTTGTTTGTTTACTTATTTATTTTAAGTTTATGTGTTTTCCATTTACGATGACAATGCTTTGTTGGAGCGTTATTGCGTATAATGCAAAGTGTGAATCTTCAGGAGAGCTCACCCATGTTAAAGAGTTCATCAAATGAGGAACAGATTACCTACTCGAGACTTTCAACTCAATAGGTACTTCACAGATCTGATTTTTTTTTTCTATCCGTCAGTGGCATGAGGGTTTGTTTCTTATTTCTTAGTGATTTCTATGTAGGGTTTTTTCTCAGCCTTAGAGCTACCCTGCAAGGGTTGGTCTTGATAATACCGAACTCGTAGAAGAGATGCAAAATTATACATTAAAATCTTCAAAGTAAAGTGGGTGGGAGGTTGCCAGCAGCTCTGCGCCTTCACCCAACAGAGCATGCCAAATAAATGGATAGCGCAGGGAGCATACCAATCTGTGGAGATGTAAGGTTAGTAGTGTGATTTCAGCCTACGACCAAATTTTCTTAAAACATTCATCAAATAATTGATTTATTATTGCATTAATCCTTATGCTTTCTATTCAATTTTGAAGTGTTGTATTATGTTAAGGTGGGAAAGATCATTTTGCATAGCTGAACCTTGCATTTGGGTATTTAATATTTGATGGGTTTTGAAACCTGAATTTAATTACTCAAACATTCATCAATTTATTTGCTTTTTTTAAAACTACATAAGGCATTTTACTTTTCACTTTTATTTTGCAGCTTTCTAAGACCTTACCAAAGTGCTGTATATTCGGCCAATTGCTGGTATAATACTATTGATAAACCATGAAGTCAAAGGACAGTTTCTACCCTTCCTTGAATAGTTAATGTGTTTTAGCTTGAAAACTACAACGATAATATATTTCTACAGTTGAAATATAAAGAAAATTAAAATATTCTTTTGAAAATTGATTCTGCAACATTATACAGATCTTATAAACTGTTGTTCAAAAGTATTACCCCATAGAGACTTGGCACTTTGTGCCCCCTGTTAAAATAACTCTCACATAACAATAAAAATAAGATGGTTGTAGCGCTGCGAGATTTATATCTCTATCAATGCATTAGGCTGTATATAGATGATTGCGTATAGCAACGCATGGACGAAATACTAACATGTAGACACGACCTGACTAAAAACTTAAATTTATTTTGTAACGTCACCAATCGCGTATTGTATAAAACGACAAAACATAGGGAAGATGCTTTACGACAATTTGAAAAATTAGATTAGAAATGACAATCTAGAAAGACGTCTCCTAGACATATCATACAACACATACTCCATTCCATGTTGTGCACATTAGGCTTCTCATGTACGCATGCCTTCCGCTGTGTCCTTTGTTTTATAATTGATGGTTTTTTTATATTTAGATAGATAATAAAAACACTATAAGTTGATATCGGTGTGTAATGCAAACCCTGCTACCTGAATTATGGCGTTGGAAGCAGTTACTGTTATCCTTCTTGCGGCTTTGTCTGCCCTGCTGTTGCTTATTGCAGACCACCGTAGAAGTAGAAACAAGCTAAAGCCCCCACACCCTCCATCATGGCCAATTATTGGACATCTTCATCTGCTAAACAAGAAGCGCCCCTTTCACCGAATTCTATCCTCGCTTTCAGAGAGATACGGACCCATCATTCATCTTCAACTTGGCTTCCGCCCACTTTTGGTTGTCTCCTCGTCAACTCTGGCAAAAGAATGTTTCACAACAAATGACAAAACCTTCGCTTCGCGGCCGCGTCTGTCTGGAGGAAAGCATTTGGGATATGACTACAAAATCTTTGTTTTTGCGCCTTACGGTTCCTATTGGCGAAATCTTCGAAAGATGTGCACCAACCAGATCTTCTCTGCAAGCAGAATCGAATCCTTCAAACACGTCCGCCTAGACGAAAATTCCGTTCTCACTCGCTCGTTGTTTAAGAGTTGCCAGCGAGAAGTCACTCCCGTGAACATGAAATCGAAGCTTTCTGATTTCACATTCAATATCATGGTGCGCACGATTCTCAGCAAGAGACTCTCGCGAGTTGTTGATTCCGAAGAGTTTCAAGAAGCGCACCTCTTCATGGAGATAATTTATTTTTATTGGGAGCATTTCAGATCGTGGATTACCTGCCATTTCTGAACTGGCTTGATCTGCAGGGTGTCATAGCTGCTATGAAAACAGTTCAGAAGAAAAAAGATGCGTTCATGCAGAAAGTCCTGGAAGATCACCGTGCGAAGCGAGAGATACATGCAAAAGACTTAGTTGATGTTCTCATCTCTTCCAAAGAGAAACATGATATTCTGTCTGATAGTAACGACGAGGTTGTGAAGGCCACCGCCATTGTATGTTCTTCTATCCCTTTCTGTCGCAACTTCCAATCGTTTTAAAATCTACTTATAATGACAGTTGTTTTAACATGCAGTACACTATCTGTTTTTCTTTTCATATTTGCAGAGCTTGATAGACGCAGGTACAGACACATCCTCGATCACCATCGAGTGGGCATTGGCAGCTCTATTGCAGCACCAGGTGATTTTGAGCAAAGCCCAGGAAGAACTCGAGACACATATTGGACGCGACAGATTGGTAGAGGAATCAGATCTGCACAAGCTGAAATATCTGCACGCAATTGTGAAAGAAACGTTTAGGTTATATCCCGCGTCACCTCTTCTACTTCCTCATGAGGCTACAGAAGCCTGCACCGTTGGAGGGTATCATGTCCCCGCCGGAACCCGAGTGGTAGTGAATGTGTGGGCAATTCACAGGGACCCGGCCGTGTGAGAGAGGCCGACGGAATTCGATCCTGAACGGTTTTTGAATAGCGGGAAAGAGATTGACGTGAAAGGGCAGGATTTTGAATTGATTCTGTTTTGTTCGGGGAGAAGAATATGCCCGGGCATGTCTCTGGGATTGAATGTGGTGACGCAAGCACTGGGGAGGCTGCTGCAGAGCTTCGAGTGGAGTATTCCAGCGAGAACGATTAATGATATGACAGAGGGGCTTGCACTCACACTACCCAAAGCAGTTCCGTTGGAAGCCATCATTAAACCTCGCCTTCCCGTGCATGTCTACTGATATGTCTCTGTGGATCCTCCTCCTACAATAAAACGGTGATACCTGCACACGATATGTTTTCAACGAAAATACTGTACAATTTTAAATAAAATTAAATCACAGCCAAATATATGTAATATATGAAGAAATAAGAATTGCAAAAATAAAAAATACTTCTTCTTCAAATTATTGGAATCATTCTTCTTCACTTTGAAAATAAACATCAATTACAATGTATTAATAGAATTGTATTGCTTGTGAACATGTTTTTCTAATTATTAAATAAAATATTTAAAATTTATCTAAATAATAATTTGCATGTAATATCAACTAAAACTAACTCCATCCTTTCTAAGGCTTTATTTTTTATAAAAATATATTAACTAAAAATTAACTATCTAAATTTAGCTCCACAAAAACTGTTCATGCAAACTAAATTTACACTAATAGTCTAAAAATAGAGCTGAGTGAACTGCACTTCAGCATCACTTTTCAACAAATAGAAATCTTCTTGATGTTTAAATTCACTGAAATTTCTATCAATAATTTTCTTATTTATAATATTTGTTGAACATATGTGATGTTTGCATTGATGGATATATGCTCTTCACATTTATAATCTAGAAATATTAACGTCAATGCAGAATGATATATTAAATGGACTAAGCAGAGACGACATTCCTTCCTCTCTTTCTTTTCTTTGCTTCTATTTTTGTCTATAAATTTTTGTGAGGTGAAGTTTGAAAACAAATTTATATAGTTGAGTTGGGCTATCATTCAGTCTATTCAATGGTATTTCTAATAATCTCTTATATTAATAGTTCACCTTTGCATTTACATCATTTAATTTTCCTTTTATTGGCAGAGTTCAGAATATTCACTACATTGTAAAGAGCCAGGAAATTTGTTCCGACGATTTTATACAAGGTATTGGTTCTAATCTAAAAACTCCTATGCTTAATGTTGTGCATCATTTGTCTAAGTTTGACAAAGCTTATGATTGGTTTGAATCCTTTTCCCTTGTGGGTTATTTTATGCACCAAGTCCCATACGGGAGCTTGCTCAAATAGTAGGTCCCTAACCACTGGTAGCCCCATGGCATCAAGTTTGAAGGGATGCAAAATATGACCAAAAGTATTCTTCATATTTTGGTTTGTAAATGATAAACATTGTAAGGCTATTGTTAACCAGGATCCATAGACTATCCACAACACCCTTGTGGTCTTTTCTCATTGGACCAGTGATTTCCAAGTATTTGAGCAATCTAAACTCAAAATCCTAGTCGAGATTGAGCTCTCACTTCTTCCTATAACTATTCAAAGATCTATTGAACAACTCATCAAACCCTTAGGGTGTTATATTTTCCACGAACAACACAAATTCTACATGGCGCACTTGCATAAGTGAGTTTGTGTTAAAGTTTCCATGGCCAAGGATTTGAAGGAAACCATTGACATACAAATTAGTGAAAGTTGGTTTTCACAATATGTGCTTTACATTTACCTTCTAAATACTTTCTTCTGCTATCAATCCTTGGATCATATGATTCAAGAATGCCCTACAATGCTATCCTCATCAAGCTTCACATGAAAAAAGGATGGCACAAAATAAGCTAACTAGTTCCACTAGGGATGGATGGATCATTGTGACTAATAAAAATAATAATTTGGTGTCTCATGGTGCTTCTAAGTTGAAAATGGCTATGTATCAATGACTAAGTGGCCTCAAAGCCTACTCTTATAATTCAAATGTTATAAAAGTCATGTCAATCATAACTAAAGAACCACCTCCTCTCTTCCACATGTCACAAGAAGTGACCACTATATTTACCTCACAACCTATGGCTATCTCAACCAAGTGGTCACAACCCCATTTTGGGATAATACCGTTGAACATAAAGGAAGATGTGGTATTATTTGATCGTAAAACTATGCTCATCTAATATTGTAGCTCTTCTTCTTTACAATAAATATAAAATGTTCGAGAAAGCAACATCCTTTCTAAATGAGGGACTTCTTACACAACAACCAAACCAAGCTTGCCTTCATTAAAATATTTTCAGCCCTCGAGGAACTTGAAGAGGCAAATGACATGCACTAGGATATTTCCCCATTATATTTTACTCTTGGAACATTTGTGGTCTTATTGAATTGATCCCTATATACACAGTCAACGACAATTGTCACAAATTTTGTAATATCAAAGTATTGTGTTTTAAAGAGGTTAAACATTCTACTTTTTATATGTAGTCTAATGCTTAGGTAAACTATCCAAGTGTTCTCTATCAAGTATCCAATCATGACCAGGTATTCATGGAGGAGTCACCATGCTCTTAGCACTAGAAGTTTCACAATATATTATTTATTTAGGGTCTTACTCTACGTATTGGTAGGTGTGGACCATTTTTTGTTGTGACATCTTGATTCTTGGGTTGTCCATCTTGTATGCTTTTAATGAACATGTTGAAAGATCCATACTCTAGATGTGGTTCACAATCTCAATTATTGAAACACACTTGGTGCTTTGTGAGGATTTCACCATGGTGGAATATAATGAAGATAATGAAGGTCATCTTCTTATGCATTGGTGTGAATGTGAGTGAGAAGCATGGTTTTACATATATAAGAATATTGGTCTCTATGATCCAAACCAACAGAAGAGAATGAACTCTATTGATTCTTGGTTTAATTGGCCTAAATTTAGATAAGGTCAAGAGTGTATGGTTAAAAGGCATGATACATAGAATAATACATGTCATACTTCTTTAGTTCCAACACTCGTCCAATTTCTATTATTGATGATGCCATTATTTTAGACCATCAACATATTCACTTCTATATTAAATTGAATTCCCTTAAAACTAGTATCAACAAAAACTTAGTTTTGTCTCAATAATTATCATCTCTAGAATGAGATAACTCTTGTCCATATCAAATATACCTATAACTTGGTGCCCAAACACTCAAGCAATATAGGTTGGATTGAGTGGTGGGTTGTTTCATTACTTAGACTACCACATTTTTACAAATATATGGTAAGAAAGAATGTATTTTCAGAAAACCTGTTCACAAAGCATCATACCATGAATTCCATTGAATTTCATAGGAACTTGATAGCTCACCACTTTTTTTCATTTTCAATCCAAAGGTGCTTAATGGAGACACAAGAACAAATTTTAGAAATCGTACAAGGCATGGTGATCAAAATGCATAGATAGAATACATTGGTTAAGAGTGGGGTATACATTTATTGAAGTATTATTTCCCCTTATTTACTCCATCCAAAATATAGACATAAATAAATCCATTAAATAAGCCAATACCATGATTACCAAACTCCCAAACATCTTGGAAGCTTTTGAGCATCATTATCAAGGGGTGTTTGTGTTGGTGGTAGACATAGGAGTATAAAATTATCAATTATGTATGGATGATAAGTGTGTAATGTATATTATTTTTTTGCATATTTAATACATGGTTTTATATCAAAGGTCTATAAAATATGAAATGAATTCTCTGGGAGAGAAAGGAAACGTTTGAAGTGTGAAGCATCAAAGCATTCTTGCTCTAAAAATATTATAAAGTTTTAAAGGGAAAGAGTCTCAAATTATGAGCAATTAATATAGAGATTTTTTAGTGCTTATTTTGAGTGTATTTTTTACTTATTCTATGTGTTATTTTGTTATGTTATGTCTGAATTTATTTGATAGTATAATGATACTGAATGTTTTTTGCATTTTAGCTTGCATTTATATGAATAATCACTATGTATGAGCATTATGAATAAATTATATTTTGATATGTCCATTTTATTTATTAATATTTAATTCAATTTGCACACATACAACCTTAGCATGTCTTAATGGGAATTTCCTCAAACCTCTACTAACAATTGTGTAGTAAATGTGGATTTTAAAACATACTAAAATCACTATCAGGGAGAAGAGATTTGGAGTGATGGTTGGATGAATGAATTAAGAAATTTTCAAAATAAGAGGACAAATGAATTAGGATCATTAAAAATTAAATCATAACTAAAAATATTCATGGTGACATATATAGATTTTTTTGGTGTCAATTTATTCAACTACTAGCCACTTGGTTCTCAAGACTAGAATATTATTAATTTAGGCCTAGGGAGACACATCATTTTACCTTGAATAAAGAAAATGTATTAATATTTTGAAGCCTAGACACTAAGTGGACATGTGCGATAGATCATTAGATAAAAGGTCTATGAACAAGTACATCATTGGGTTTGTCATGCAAGGGTACATTGTGTTTGAAGTTGCACATGATTTATTTGAAAAAAACAATAAAGGTAGATTTATGCAATGAATTTTGATAATTTTGAATATATCAATAATGGAGAAGGCTATCGTGCCAATGCTGACTGATAAAAATTAGTCATCTAGGGCACTACAAAGATGCAGACTAAAGGGAGTGAATGATGATAAATTTAAAGATGGAGCTTGACTATGAACCCATAAAATGGAGAATATATACCTGAAAAAAATAAAATGGTATCACTTGAAATGGAGATGTGAAATCAAAAGTGGTGGAATAAACATAATGATCCTCACGTAACTGCAAGTAGAGGTAGAATAAAGAGTGGAAAGACTATGGAAGGATTTATATCTCCAAGGGAAACTAGAGACTAGGAAGATGGGGAGATCATATTACCTAAAGAATTTAAGGGTGCCAAATAAATTGAAGCAAATGTGTGATATGGGGAAAGTGCTTCGTTGAAATTGAAATAAAGATAATGTGGAGGAATTGAAGAGAAGAAACTAGAAAAACTAGAGGGTAGTTTTAGGAATTAGTTTCAAGGTAGGTTATTATTTAGAGGAGAGGAAGGATAATCTCTTCAAGATGTGATAAAAACTACCTAGGTAAATTCATGTTCAATTATAAGAGATGAAATTAGTTCAAACATGGATCATTCATTCCAAGGGGATGCATCCCCTGGGTCTAATTTATCAACAACATTAAACATTACAAAAGTTGAGAGGCATACTAAGTGGTTTGATGGATTTATAGTTAACTTTGGAGATTTATGTCCAGAAAGTCAAAAATTGGTAGAAAATTAGAATATTGGGGCTCCAATGATAGCTATATTGAATGTGAATATACTATTAAAATATCATCCAAAGTAGCCATTTTTTAGGAGTAATCATAGGAAACATGGCTCTCAATCTAAGATTTTTTGTAACTTTGGAACCTTAGGATGGTTCTACTTATCTTGAATAACTTTTTGACCTATGAAATGAAATGGTAGGCTAACAGAGTAGGGTAATAAAGGACACCATAGGATTTTTTATCTAAAAATCAATGCAATGTAATTCAGTGAGATCTGTGACATAGTGGTGCATATGAATACTAAATGTCATTTGTTTTGGAAATACATACAACAACCATATAGTATGTATTATAGATTTTTCAAATCCACTAATCATGATGAGAAAAAGTACATATCAATTTAGAAGTTGAAGGAAGACATCAATAAAAAATCTTTGTGTTTAACCCTAAATTAAAATATGTGGGATAGGGTTAAGATAATAGAAAACATTAAACTACATGGGTGATAACACTATCTATAACATCTCAATTAATTGAAAACCTAGTTAAATTTTAAAAATTAATTATAATATTAAGATGTGCTAAATATATAAATTAAAATTTTTAAAATATGTTCAATTGATTAAAATACTACAAAGAAATTATAGTTAATTGGGTTTACTATGCACAAATAAATTTAGACTAGAAACAAGTAGACAGTATGTAAGATCAATCATTAGATTTGATAAATTGTACTTCTATAGTTATGGACACTACCTTTAGATATGGACACTACCATCGATGTTACTATCTATATGTGAGGTAGTTGTCTAGTATGAAAGAATGACTAGATCTTAATGTAATAAACTTCATTTTTTTTGGTTTTTTTGTCTTCCTTTTGATTATATGTTCAAATTTGGGATACAAGTTATCTATGTTTGCTAATTGATCAAACCCTACATCTTCACCCTTATTTAACCTTGGAATGAGTTTATTAAAAATGGTTTAGTGGGCTCATGGTGTTGAGCTAACCTAAATGACCCCTCTATCATTGCGCGCCACTTACAGAGATATTACTCTAAGGAGGGCCTCAAAATTATATAGGTTTCTCCTATATGTGGGAATGTGTGTGCACAATGGTGTAATATACTATATATGAATATTTGTGTAGTGATCTAACTTGTAACCTGACAAATATCACTCATGGGATGATTTTTGAATGCTTTAAACCTTTTCTATAATTGATCATATGACTGACAAATAAATATGAATGAATTGGTAGAATAACTTAGTTATATGATTGATTGAATAGACTTTGGTAGGTTCTTCCTTGGTATTTTCTAGATAGGAATGAGAATGCTTATACTTGTATTTTTATCACACCTTTTAATAATATCTCACTGTATGATCTAATAAGACAAATAGGTTGACCCATAGGTTTCAAAATATTTAAAATTTGGATGGATTTTAGAAACTAAACACTAGATAATGATTTAGACAATACTATCGATAGTAGTGTCCTTTTTTGGTAGTTAGTGTTTAGATGGATATAAATAATGTATGGACTTGAAACTAACAGTGAAGTATGTTTATCAAGTTTTAAATTTTTTATGTAGTGCAAGATACCTAGATAATCTAAATGATATGGATATGAATATGAGATAAGCATTTAGGCACACTGAGATGGTGAAGCGAGGCTTTTGGTAATAAGTATGTATAAAAATTAAGGATAGAGACTTGATTGATATTTTTAAAATGTACAAGACTTATATCTTATAGATATTTAGTTTTAGTATTTATATCCCTCCCCCTTTAATCTAGTAATGGATAATGATGAAATTACTAGTTTAAATGAAAGACATGTGTACCTGGGTGTGTACAACACACCTTGCCTTTGTTTGAGACCACTTTGAGTGATTTTATTGGTGTATGACTTGTAACAAAGAGTATTCTACTATATAAAATTAGTAAAATTAATCTAAAATTTGTAATAATTTGGAATTTTTTGAAAATAAAGAGAGTAAGGAAGGAATACCCCTATGTGACGATGCAACCATGTTGCCTCTTGATGATTTGACTTGGTAAATATTCTTCTTAATGAAGCATCAGGGCTGGAAGAGAATCAACCTTGAACTTGGATAATTGAAGAGGTAAATTGGAAGGTATTATGCCTAGTGAAAGGATGAGTTATGACACAACTGTTGAGACCACTATATCTAAATCATACAACTAATGTGTGAATATTTAGTCTAGTGAAAATGGATTATTTAATCACCCCAACTTATAAATATGGTGAGGTTGAATAATTTAATCACTTCCACCTATAAAATAAACACACTTTTAGAATAGAAAAGGCTCGATAACATTACATTTGAGTTTAATTAGTACCTCCTAGTGAATAGTTTAATTGGTAGATTTATAATTTCTGGCACAATAACATGTAATTTTCACCTATTATATGTCTTATGTGGATTATATGTAATTTACACAAATAGTATGATTTAAACAAATAAGGTTTTGCCCTAAAATCCCTAAAATTTTTAATTCTAAATTTAGAAAAACTAGAAAACCCTAGCTATTATAATTATACCTCCAAATAGAAAATTAACTTCAATTCACCTGGAAATAAATAACTTGTGAATTTGGCTACCAATAGATCTTATCGCAATGGAGAAAGGGCTTGAAATCAATGTTTCAATCCTCAAATGCTAGCACCACAATAGTTGAATTGAAGTCCTTCTTTCCCACTCTAATCCCTACTCAAGATTTCACAAATTTTAGACAAATCATGAAAAAATAATAGCTATAATATCATCCATGAATAATTAATTATTAGTGTTCAAAAGTGAGCAAACCCTAGTCTAATCCAATCACCAATATTCAAAAAATTACTGCAATAATTAAATCAAAATTGTGCCCTAAACTCACCCTCAAAATAACATCTAAACCCTAGAAATAATATGTCAAAAATCCACAAATAATTATGATATTGTTTGACCCTCAAAAATTTCACCAAAACCCTTACAAATTTTCCCTAAACAAATATTATTTCTTACGAATATCTGAAACTTCAAAAACTCATAACTCCCTCAATATTTGGAATTATGATGCAAATAAGAGATCAAACTGATCACATAATTAATGACTATCGAATAGAAATAATTTAATAATTTTCATTCCATGGGAAGGTCTCCAAACCTCACTTTAAAATTATGAAAACCTTAGTTTTTAGAATTTACCTCTTCAAACATCAAACCCTCAATTCCACACAAGTTGTCACCCTTGGGAAGATTAATGCAAATAATAATTAGATTTATTATGTGCATGTTTGAAACCAAATTATCCACTAAATGCTCTTAAAAAACATGTAAAGTAAATGGCCCCACTCTAGGAAAAGTATCAAATCTACCTTAGCAATAGGTGACATCAAAGGACACCTTCTGTAGAATAATCATTTCCAAATCTATGAACACTTATTGAGCATACATCTCAATATCTTTGTCAAACATGAATAAAGAATATCAATTTTTAACATGTCTTCAATTTTGATCTTCACCTTGTATTTGTACCTTACAAAGTGGAGCAAACCACCTTGGGGAGGTAAAATACCTCATAACCCTCTCTTACCAACTTTTAGGATATTGTTTCCTATTATTTGCTTTAGCTCCCAAGTCGACATTTATTTTAAGTTCACTTTAAGCCTTTTTGAATTAATTAAATAACTTGTCTAAATAAATTAGTAATTAAAATTACTTTTTGGAGAATTAAATAATTATTTAATATTAGGTCCTTACTTCAATAATTAATTAAATTGATCTAATAATGGAAGTGATAAAAATCACTTTTCAAGAAATATATTAATTATAAAACGTCTTAGAATAATCATTGAAATTACCTTAATTTCCCAAATGGTTAAAACCACTTTTTTGATAATTTAAATAATTGTCCAAGATAGTTCTATTTTAATAATTAATTAAATTGCCTTATCTTTTTAAATGATTAAAATCTTTATTCGAGTAGTTTTATTAATTACTAAAATTATATGAAAAGGGGATATTATAGTCCTCCCTTTCCAAAGTTGCTTTCCCTGAAGTAAATGCAAGCTCAAATTCCCATTTACCATGTCCAAATGGTCAAGTCTATTGTAGTGCTCAAAAGTTTTTACTCTTTTACCTGTTAAGTGGAATAACATTTGCCAAAAAATATAATGTGACATTACCCAAATGTATTATGAATTCCTTTCCACCTTGCCAACATATCCCACAATACAACTAAAATTTGTCCTCACTACCCAAGAAGTGATAACCCTCAACAAAGCCATGATCTTGTTGTATATATACTTTGGGGCCTACCCCCTATCATCAATAGGATCCTCATGACCTTACAAAGGTTCAAAAGACTCTCCATATTCCACACCTCTCAATATTGAGTGAAAAGTAAGGGGACTCCCTCTCCTTATTCCTCCCAAATGGGTGAGATATGATCCAAAGTGGTTATGTAAATCACAAGTGAACCAAACCAACTTAGTGTCATGTATACATAATTTATTCATGTGTTGATCCATGTCCCACAAAATATGTAAAGAGAAATTATAATTCTACCTTATAGGTGGGGAGGCTCCTAAGACGTATCTCTCACCATATAAGGATATCCAAGTGTGAAGCAAACTCTAAAAAAGAGGCTTCCCCTCATTACTCACATTAGACATGCATAGGATCCTCTCCACACTCATCAATAGCTCCCAAAAATAACCACTATGAGGCTATACCCTACTAGTGTGAAAGTTCCTTATTTCACGTTTCCAAAGTGTCAGTAAAAACATGTTTCTTGAATCTTGAATAAGCTAGACTCTATTAATCAAATCAACATTTCCTTCATAATGACATAGTAGTTTATGAAAATAGATCACTATTTTTTCAAGTAGAAAAACATGGAAGTATATGTCCTCATACCTTTCTTGTTCCTATTACTGATATATGTCATAAAACTTTTTAATTTCTCTCTTCCATACATGGTTTTGTTTGTTCCTTGAAGTCTCATTTTTCTAAGAAACAAATTTCAAAACTTATACACACCTTCCCCCTACCTATCAAGTGCTATAAAAAGCTCAAAAAAATCATTTGTTTAATTCCAAAAAGATGTTATTTTTTCATACCAAAATATGATTTTTTAAACAAATTAGAATCGACATGTGCATACTCACATTTCTCCCTTACCCTTGTCTACCATGTACATGATAAAATGCCACCAATGTAGATTAGAGACCATGAATATAACAAAATGATTTCAAAATGTTCTGCAAAGAAAGGATACCACTTTTTCTTATAAAAAATACCTTGTAAATAGATATTCATAACTTGGGCTTTTTCCAAACATAAGAGAGGTGTCAAACCTTTAGCCATACTTCTAAATTTATTCATAAACATTGGCATAGGGGGTTGTCCATATAAATTTAGGTACTTCCCTTAAAATTGAAGTGTTTTATCCTTATCTTCTATCCATGTAACATAAAAATCATATTCATGCATACTTACCAATTTCATTATATGGCCTTTTCATTTTGGATTTATTGGTTGCATGTGCTTTGAAATTATAGCCCCTTGATCACTCCATCCAAATTTTTTCTTTGGTTAAAGCTCCTTGTTTTCACCCTTTTTGAATTCATTGTCATGAACACAATTATTCAAAAATAAATAGACATCTTCAACTAGTAAAATATCTTTACTTTGTGCTTATTTTATTTCTTACTTATTGATTTTATCTTCTTCTTTATCATCCACATACAACCCTATGGGTTGCCCATCAAATTCTAGATTGTTTATTTCATTGACCCCTCCATAGGAGTCCTTATAAACGGTTTCCACTTTATTATTTTCATTTAACTCTCCATGTAGTTTGTTCCTCTCTTCTTCTACATGCTTATCTATCAAATAAGTCCTCAATGTTTCGTCACAATTAATTGCATCATTTTCAAACAACATATGTGCAATTGGAAAATTTTCCTTTTCTAGTCCCAAACCCGTTAACAAGATAGATAATAATGGCTTCCAAATATCATCACACTCATTGAGTTTCAAGGTCAATATTCTCTACACAGAAGCCACAACATTTTTTTAGGTTTTTTACAAGCAATTTCAAAGAAATGTTGAAACATCTTAACCATAAATTCATCACACTCCATATCTAACATCAAAATATATAACCTAGTTGAAGCCATAGTTTCCAAGATGTTAACCCTTATATCCAAGGAGTGTCCTTTATCCTCTTTGTTACCTTATAAGCTCTCCACAATCAATGAAAATATTTCCCTCATGATTTTATCACTATAGGGAACTTCAAGAACTATTAGTCTTACAACCTCATTAATACAACTAGTAACCAAGAGCCTCACTTCCTCATTTGTATCTCTCAATAATTCATGTTGAACCAAGTAAATCCTTGAAGGATGTACCACCCACTTCATGGACTCATATGATGGTTGATTTACCTTGGATAACCACTTTTCTATTTCTTCCAAGGTGTTTATTACATCCTCCACTAGTTGGCATAGGTTTCCTATCATTCCACCTACATTATAGAGCCTTCCATTCTCATTTTTTCCATGGATTATTCCTCTTCACTAATAACACCAAATATTTTTACTTGATTACAACCAAACCTCATAGGTGGACAATATCAGTGATATGATAAAATTGTAATGTCTCCAAGTGAGATGATTTAAACAAAAAAGGGTTTCACATAAAATCTACAATTTTTTGAACTCTAAAATTGGAAAAAAATTGGTTAATATTAGCTACTAAAATTGTACTTATAAATTAAAAATTAACTCCAATTCACCTTGAAATAAATATCTTATGAATTTGGCCACTAATGGCTCTTATTGTAATGAAGAAAGAGTCTAAAATGAATATTTGAATGCTCCAAACTTTATTGCAACACTATATGAATTGAAGTCCTTCTTTCCCACTATAATCCCTAATCAATATTTCATAAATTGTAGAAAAAATCATGTAAAAATCACATCAGTCATATCATCAATGAATAATCAATGATTAAGGTTCTAAATTGATCAAACCCTACTCTAATCCAATCACCAATATTCAAAAAATTACTACAATAATTAAATCAAAATTTGTGCATTTAATTCACCCTTAAAATGATATCAAAATCCTACAAATAATATTACAAATAAAGAGAAATAATTATGATATTATTTGACCCTAAAAAAGGTCACTATAACCATTGCAAGTCTACCCTCAACAAATATTTTTTACTATGAATAGATAAAACTTAAAAAATTAATAACTCCCTCAATATTGGGAATTATGATGCAAATAATAGCTCAAACTAATCAAAAAATTAATGAATATGAATGAAAAATAATTTCAAAATTTTCCTTCCATGAAAAGGTCACCAAAATTGGCTCTAAATTTTTAAAAACTCTAGTATCTAGAATTTACCTCTTCAAACATCAAATCATTAATTCCAAACAAGTCACCACACTTGGGAAGATTAATGAAAATAATAATCAATTAGGATATCAAATTATCCACCAAACACTCTAAAAAATCACACAAAGAAAATCACCCCATTCTATGGCAAGTAACAAATCCACCTTAGCAACAGGTGGCATCAAAAGACACTTTTTGTATACTAATTAGCTCTAAATCTATGAACACTTATTTTATACAACTCAATATCTTATTAAAGCATGAAAAAATAATATCAATTTATAGTGTGTCTTTAATTATGATCTTCACCTTGTATTTCTACATTCCAAATGAGGGTGAACCACCTTGGGGAGGTAAAGTACCTCATAACCCTCTCTTGTCAACTTTTAGGATATCTTTTCCTTTTCTTTGCATTAGCTCCCAAGAATACATTCCTTTAAATTACACTTTAGGCCTTTTTGAATTAATTAAATAACTTACCTCAATAAATTAGTAATTAAAATTAATTTTTGAAAATAAAATAATTATTTTATATTAAGTCTTGCTTCAATAATTAATTAAATTGCTCTAATAATTGAAGTGATAACAAACACTTCTAAATAAATTTATTAATTCTAAAACCTATTACAATAATCATTGAAATTATCTTGATTTTCTAAATGGTTAAAGTCATTTTTAGTAATTTGAATAATTATCTAAGATAGTTATATTTTAATAATCAACTAAATTACCTTATATTTTATAATGATTAAAATAACTATTCAAACAATTTTATTAATTGGTAGAATTAGTTGAAATGGGAACATTACTATATATGTATCATAAATCTGAAAAAATATTTTTCAAATCTATATGAAATTGGTGCGATATATAAAATTTAGATCCAAGTGTATATTTGAATTATGTAAATGAACTAGATATTGTGCAAGTGTGGAGGTCATGTCTTTATGGCATGCCCCCATTGAAATTTTAAGATACTAAGAAACTGTGTAAGCATACATGTCATGTCTTTATTGCATGCCCCCATTAAAATGTATAATCTATGAAAAAAGTGGAGGTCATGCTTCTATGACATGCCCCCACTAATATTATTCCTCCACACCCCTACTTCCCCTACCTACCCCATTTTTGAGATGAATGAAATATATATCAAAATGATAAGGTAAATGTATAATCTATGTATGAATGATCTAGCATATATGGATAACATGTCTAAGCAAATATATCAAATAAAGCTAACAATATGTGATCACATCGATCCCTAATATGCATGATATCTATCATGGCAATGTCTAGAGAGTAAAAATACAATCTCAATAAACAAAAAAACACACAAATAAGATTACTCAATTTAATTCAAAATAATTATCCAAGGAGACCACATACAAGGGGCATTTAACAAAGTTGCACAATCGAAAGGAATTACATATTAATAGTTCTAATCGACATAGAATACCACATTCAAATTCCCAATCAATGTTCAATGACATAGCTGCCAACAAGAATGGAAATATTAAAATGTTCCATAATCAAGGATCTCAAGATAAAATAAAACATAGATTTACCCCTAAATTACATATAGGAGAAACTATGAAAAGAATCAATCAAACATACAAAAAATAATTATAAATATGCACAAAATAGGAGACACCAGATTTAATGTGGTTCACCTAATATGGGTTACATCCACCAAAAGTGTGGAGCATATTATTTATATAAATACAAGGGAGAAACAAATCTTGCAACAAACCCTGTCACATCTTTTTACCTCTTTTTGCCTCCTCTTTATGTGCAATATGTTTCATATTTCATCTAAACCATGTAAAATTACATTTTAGGCCAAAAACACCTAAAATTAACCTTTATCGTCAGATTTGGAAACCTTTAATCAATGGCCCAGATTGACTTTGAAATTATAATTTTATAAGACAATTTTAATAAAGTTATTGCTTCAGGGGCACTGCACCTATATCCCCCACAACGGCATGTGGCCCCCCAACCCCACAAATGGGGTTCCCTCCTTGAAACCCCCTAAGCCATCATAGATACAAAGAATGGGATCCAAAACCTAGTTGAAATAACATCATATTTTTAAATTTTGAGCTTGGAAGGCAATTAGGATCCACACCTAATAAAGGAAATAATAATCAATGGAATACACTCAAGGAAGTGAAAAATAGATGAATTATAAGCAACCAATATAAGCATATCATATTATTCCTTGAATATATATGTTAGGTAAAAATGTTATGTATCATAGAACATCAATTACACTATGAAAATATGAGAATCGACATAGACATGTGTAAGCATAAATATATAAGCTCAAACATGACAATGTAGAAATGATCATAAAGTATATGTAACCTACATCAATCCTAAATAAAGAAAGTAGATGCTACCAATGTACTATATGATGTGGCTAGAGGAGAGGTCTGACATCTGAAAATGCATATATCATGTGTCTGGGTATGCTTGCATCACACTCAAAGATGTGTGAAACATATGTATATAGAAATAAAATGGCATGCTATATACTAACATAAAACAAGCAACATGGATGCCAAAGATATAATAAGCATGGGAATCCTGAATATATTTTTAGTTTTAAATTATTTAAATGTTTTTATATTTTCTTGAATATTTATATATAGTGGGTTAGTTATATATAAAAAGTCTTAAGTGTGAGGCCTATAGTTAGGATTTGAGAAGTTCCTAGTATGGATTAAACCGAGCACTCCAAGACTTCAACCACTATCTACCAGACCATATCTATCTATATGGGCCCATATCCTATATAGGTTGGACACTTTTCAACTACCAAATATGATTATAACTATTTTCTTTCAAACAACTGGGTTGATATAAATACATATCGCTTGTTGACAAAGTTATAACTAGATAACATTTTATTACAATGGTGGTACATCATTCGTGAGCATGGAACATGAGTAAACTATTATGTGATTTATATCAAATATTTTTCTAGTGTGTAACATGTTAATTTTTAAATGTGGTGTTTCGTCATTGTCTACTAAATATATTAGTTTTGTTAGATTTAGTTTTTTTTTTAAATATTTTTTATATATAAGTGCATAAGAAGAATATTTACTTGTTGTAAATATTATTTCTACTAAGAATTTGATTTGTATAGATTGACAATTGATCGTAGGATATGGAAGCCATGGATATAATCACATTTTCACTAAGTTTCATTTAATGTTAAACACCACTCATTAAGTTAAAAAAAAGGCAATCTACTCCATCCAATTATGTATTTCATATTTTTATGTTCCCTCCATGACCAATGCCTTTAGAATGATTTCAAAATTTAGTCACTTTTAAATAAAGTGACAACATTCCATATAGTCACTTTATTTATGTCCCTATGGGCTAGCTAGATCTATCAAACTTTGTCACTACAATCAAATTCTCAACCCTAATGAACTATAAATATTCCTATTTGCAATAATTAATAAATCCACATCATGGCACTTGCTAGGTATTGTCTAGCTTTAAGTTAAGTATTATCACAATATAATGAATGTTCTTGGAATTCTAAAGAATATCATAATAACATATCCATAGAATTATAGATTTTTTAATATAATATTATGATTCATTATTATGAAGAGGATAAAAAATTTTAATTATATATATATATATATATATATATATATATATATATATATATATATATATATATATATATATATATATATATATAATGAATTGGAAAACTAATATGTGTAGCTTAAAAATATTAAATAGTAGAATTTAAAAAATTAGTTTTAATAAATTAAAATTATAAAATCACTCTATTCATTATCTCATGTAGTTTCGCATTCCAACCACTAAACATATATTACCAATGATTATTTGACTATTTTACTATCTATTTTATAACATATAACCAAGTTAATTTTTTTAAATATATATTTCAATTAATTTCATGGTAATAATTGGACATAGTTTATTTATTATGAAAATTTATAAAAATGACTATGAAATATATTGTTATATGGCATATATTCAATTTCACATCTTCCATTGTCGTTATGTTAGGGAGAAAGACTAAAATAATAATACTAGGAATTGCCCCAAGGTGCAAGTAATACTAGAAGGGATGTAAGTCTTTTTTTTGGGTAAAATTTGTAGTTGTAAAGTAACATAGTGTAATTGATAGTCATATCAAACCCAAAACCCATGACTATTGACTCTGTCTCACACTTTTTCACAAAGTGTTAAGAAAAAACAATATAATATTTGTTTTGGATGTGACAGTGAAAAATGAGGTTATGTGTTTTTTCATTTTGTGTTAAGAAAAAATAATATAATATGGCACTATTACCAATATCAACCAAGACATTTAAATTAAAGGATCTGTACCTTCCAAATAATGCATTTACATCAAAAGTTACTACTATACCCAAAAAGTGCATTTAGAAAAGGTTCATCAAGCTCAAATTGTTATATCATTACCAAAAGTGAATGAAAAAAATTGTTACAATGATCTAAATTTATTCAAATGATATACAAAACATAAAAAATTCAAGGATCTAATACATTACCAAAATATCCTAAATTTAGTGATCATGAACTTGCACTTGTTATCCATGAAGATGATGATACTCATATTCTTATATTTAAAAAAGGTGGTGGGTTGTAACCAATGGTAACACATATGCCAAACACCACCGTTCCTATGGAATATCTTATTTTTATGATGACCACTATTGCTATATTCAAAAATAGGTTTCTATACTTTAAATGAAATGGATTTTCTTAATATTAATGTAAATGAAACTTCATTCAATAATCAACCTCTTGGACAATGCATAATTGAATATCCTTATCCATAAGACATTGAACTATCATATTTACCTCTCTTTTTTAGTCATAATAATCCATTTGACCACATGATTATACACTCTTTTGGTTAATGGACAAAATATGACAAACATTTTGCTAAAAGCATTCTACATCAGCTTTTTTTTATTAATCTCCAAATTCATTATATAGCACAACAAAAGGTTTCTTAATAACTTTTTAACAATTTTAAGGTGATTTATTTATGGATTTCAATATTAACAGGGTATCAAAACTAGATTTATAACATTTGTACAATTTCAATCAATGTGATGATGAATACCTTCAAGATTATACAATTTGATTCAAAATTACATCATATGAGTTGGCATTTAGACCCTGAAATTTGGAATTGAAATTTATTTTTATTAGAGGGATTCTTTTCCCATTAAAGGAAAGAGTGATGAATAAATAATAAAACTCATTTAAACATTTATATAATGATGTGCATAGATATGCTTCATTCATAATTACCCATCCAAAGGAACTTAACATACCTCCCTCCAAATATAAAAGTTTTGTCCCTCACATAAATGAAGGAGATAAATTACCTAAGGAGCATTATGAAAAAATATGTGATGTTCCTAATCTTTATATGATCAACTTATAAATGTTACTTAACATGGGGTCAATCCAAGGTCCACATCCCATGCAACAATCTCTAGGGGAAAAACACAAAAATCATTCACATCACCATGATTTAACAATTAATTTATTTTTGACTGGTACTTACTTTTGGCATAACCACATTGATAATATAAATTTAGAAAACTATTATATTAAAAGGTATTTTTCACAACTTGGGGACCATGCCAAATATCTATGTGATAAGGGGAAACATAAATATTCACTATGTCTCTTTGTTATTATTATTTCTTATGGACCATGTGATGTCCTTAATAAACTATGGGTCTTACCCCATTCTTTGTTACACTCATTTACAATTGACAAATTTTTGGTTATATGAAATGAAAGATAAAATTGATCAAAATTAGTAAGGTATTTAATTTTCTCATGAAGGCAAATTAATACACATTCCAAATGATAGTATGGGTTCTTCTATGACACATGTAAAATATGAGGAGGAACATGTTGTGTAACATTTCAACTTATCTAGACATGATACAAAAAATTCCAAAGATCCAATGTAAGGTTGCAAGCTATTCCAATATTCCATAAATATCAAACAAGTTAAAACATTCAAAAATCCAAAACAAAACTAACATTTATATATTCTATTGGCTCCTTGGCTATATTATGGGTCTTAACCCATTCTCCATTACACTCATTTACATTGGAAAAAGTTATGGTTATATGAAATGGAAGATAAAATTGATCCAAATTAGCAAGACATTTAATTTTCTCATGAACACAAATTAATACGCATTTGAAATGATACCATCAATTATTCTTGTACATATGTAACATATGACGAGGAACATGCTATGTACCATTTCAACTTATCTAACCATGATTCAAAAATGTCAAATATCCAATGTAAGGTTTCACGTTATTCCAATATTCCAAAAATATATAAAAAAATAAAACATTCAAAAATTTAAAAAAATTGCATTTACATATTCTATTCGCTCTTATGCATCCATATGTTAGTTCTATGTTGATGGATAACGTATAAATTACTTCAACATACACATGTGTTTCATGATTCTATTTGAGTGTGATACAAGCATACACAAATACATGATTTATGTACTTTTGGATGTTGGGATTTCCATCTACTCACATCATGAGGGCATTGGGGGCATCCACATCTATGATCTCAATACTTCTAGGTTATATCATTATATTCTTACTTTATATTATAATGTTTTGAACTCGTATAGTTCTTACACATGCCATTTATCCATGCTTATACCTATCGTAGTGTACTTAATATACTATGTACTTGAAATTTTTTGCTAACATATTGGATTTATGGCCTATTATGATATCTTTATGCTAGTTGCTTGTGTTTTCCTTTATGCACTTCCTTGAGTGTATTGCCTTGTTATTATATTTTTGGTTGAGCATTTGAATATGCTACATTTATTGTGACCATCATGCATTTGTTTGATTCTTTGACATTTGAATATGTCATTCTTATATTTATTGGACATTTTGTCTAAAAAATGTCCATTTGTTATGCGGGATTTGAACATGCTCCTCATTTTCAGTCTTCTTGGACCATTGCCTTTTGATTTACTTTTGAGTGCTCTTGTTTGTGTATTTTATTTTTTTGTTTAGATTGTATTGTTACTATATATATGTTTCCATGATCTTTATCATGCATGTTAGGCCTTGATGTGATGACACTCTATGCACTTCAATGATACATCTACTTAGACATATTCTCCTATATATTACATGGTTAATTCATAGTTATAAGCTTATATTATCCCTTTGAGGTGAGATAGCTACCAATTTGCATTTTTCCCTCACCTCAAAGGAAGAACATATCAATCGGGGTATGTCATAGACATGTGGATTCCAAACACATTAAAAATATAGATTTAGTGGGGGCATGCCAAAAAGGCATGTCTTCCACATACACATTCATAGTTTTATATATAAAGTGGGGGCATGTTTTGGAAACATGTTCTCCACACTTATTCAGTATTCAACATACCCCAATTATAGTTAGGGTATGTTTTGGAAATATGTAATCCACTTTGGCACATAAATAGGTTATTATATTTCTATATATATATATATATAATGGGGGCATACATTGTAAGCATGTTATCCACACTTACATAAATTTTTAATTGACTAAAACACATAGTTACATGATTCAAATTAACATTTTTTGTAGAATTCTATATATTGGTATCATTGTTATACATAGTTTAAGCATGATTAATAACTGAGATGCATATGTTATGTAATGTGTGCCTAATATTAAAAAATCTAAATTAGTTTAAAATTCAAAACATTCTCAAATACTTTCACCACCTACCAAGTCAAACTTTTATGAACTATATTGAGCCGATCTACTATAGTAGTTGGTTCATTTTTGGTATGGTTGAGATGATTAAATCACTCAATATTTCCCATTTTTATGTTGAAATTGATTGTATCATCTAGCCTCACCAATTTCATAGATTGAGATGCCTTGGTTTAGTCACACTCACTTAGTTATAAGTATGATTGACTTGTATGGTTGAGCTACTCTCAACTACTAGGTGGAAATTCATCTTTGCTCCAAGATTGGGGACGTGGGCCCTCTCTATCTCTCTTTCCTTCTTTTATATATATATATATATATATATATATATATTACCAATTAATATTTTTCCATGACCTCAAAGGAAGGAGATATTAGTGGAGGCATTTAATAGAGATGTGGATTCCACACACATTATAAATACAAATTTGGAGGGGGCATGTCAAAAGGCATGGCTTCCACATACACATTCCTAGTTTTATATATAAAGTGGGGGCATGTTTTGGAAATATGTAATCCACTTTGGTACTTATATAAGTTTTTATATTTATCTATATATAATGGGGGCATACTTTTTAAGCATGTTCTCCACATTTACACAATTTTTGAATTGACTAAAATACACAGTTACATGATTCACATTGTTTGTAGAATTTTATATATTTGTACCATTGTTATACATAGTTTAATCATGATTAATATCTAAGGTGCATATGATATGAAATGTGTGCCCAATATTACAAAATATAACTAGTTCTGAATTCAAAACTTTCCAAGTTAGAATTTTATGAACTATATTGAGCTAATATATTGTAGTAGTTGATTCATTTTTGGTATGGTTGAGATGATTAAATCACTCAATATTTATAATCTTTTAGGTTGGAGTTGATTGTGTTATATATATAAGAAGGAATAAATATAGAGATGGCCCATGTCCCCAATCTCTATTTTGGTGATTCATAATGATACATATTTCAAATTAAATTTCCAATAGGCAAGACGATTGCATCAGTACATTGTTATACTCCTAAACCTTACTCTTTAAATTTTAAGCTATTTTAATAATTTAAATTTTATATTATATGAATTCATTATATATTATAACATGCTCTTGTATGTAGGTCAGTCACTGAAAAATCACATAAGATGGACTCAATCAATGATAAGGTGTGTTATAAACACATACGTACAGATTAATTTTCTTTAAACTATCAATTTAATTACAATATTGAAGGGGTGAGAAAATCTAGACAATATTTCTAAATTATATAGCACATTAGTTTTTTATACATAGAAAAATTAGATCTTGGTTGTTCCTCTGATTTATATACCTTTCCTGCTTTGACGAGTCTTGTATCTACTCTCTTTTATGCCCCTTGGCCTATCTCCTTATCTAACTAGCATTATATTGACAACTTAGGCCTTCCACCTGCCTTGGAATATTTAAAACCTAGTTTTCTTATGCATCTACAATTTTTGATCATGTACTTATTTTTCTACTTCCTGAACACTTGCATCTCGAAAATGCACTTGGATAGATGCAAGGGTCTTACTCTGATGCAAGTGCATAGTGCCTTAAAATAATTTAATTTGAAAATGAAATATATAATGATTAGCCTAAGTGCTTTAATAAAATTTATTATCTAAAGCAATTAATATAAATACAAGATCAACCCTCATTCATTCCTTACTTAGCACAACCGAAGGCAATTAATCAAAAGATTTTAGTCAAGCACTCGATAAATCAAATATTTTCTATATATCTTATTCTCATATAAATCATAGGAAAAACACATACACATGTCTAAAGTACTTGAAGGGAAGTCCAAGGGTACTATTTTATAAGTTACAAGCTAGGTCAATATTGTACTTATTTTCTAGATATTGCATTATTTACACATGAGCCAACATGGAGGGGAGAACTACATGAGTCTAAGGCCCTATTTGGAGTATTAGCTATGTAGGTAGTCCTCATTGATATAGGGTTCTTTGGGGTAGCTTTACATTATATTCCAATTAACCCATTTTTTTTCATAGCCACCATGAGTAAGAAGAACTAGGGTTTTGTTATTTGATAAGGAATGACGATCCATGACCTAGACCTAAATGAACCATAGTGAAGGCAACAAAAATCCTAGAAGCATGTAGGTGGTCACATTCTATCTTAGTAGGTATTCTTTATAGGAAACCTACATCCAACCTAGACATTGGCATTGATACAACCATCCAAGGTTAACATAAGTGTCTAAGGCTATAGAGGCATAAAATCCATAGTTTAACGACTAATCTAGAATACTCTTTCAGTTCACCTCCTATGTTTTTGATATCAAGATTAATATTAATATCAAAACTAGAAAAGTACCTCATTTTTATTATCATTTCCATATCAATCATAGTTGTACTTTCCATTTTTAGCATATCTTAGCATAATAAATTTAGTATATGTTCTATATGAGTTTTACAATTAATTGACCTGATATAAATCTATTTATCAACATTGTGATTATTTATTTCTAAATTCTTACCCATAGATACACCCAATCTACAGTTTTAAGATTAAACACAAGGATTATACTTACAAAATAACACCTAATTAATGCATTGGAAGTTAAGGTTATATTATTCACCTTAGATGGGAGGCTACCAAATCGTTTTCTAGATGACTATAAAAAACAATCAACTTTTATAACTCAAATTTTATTTATAAATTGGTTAACTATATTTTAATTATATGACTCTTTCCCGAAGAGTAATTCCATAAGTTGTACTTCCTGTAACAACTAATCATAAGGATGTAGATAGCCATAGTGGTTTCATGATATTGAATTATTCTTTACATGGCATGGTCATAAAAGAAGACATTCCCTAGTAAAAGGTATAAGATGCCACCTCTATGGATAATAGATGAGACCAATCCCAACACCATTCTTTATTTCCACTTAATCCTATGATAAGAGAATATTGAGCAATGTGTAATTTAATCAATAACACAAGAAAGGTGTAATTTAATAAATAACACACAAAATTTGAATAAATATTTTACGTATAAGAAAGAGAATATTTCATTTGTATCAATGTATTAAGATACTTTCTCCACAACAAAGGTTTACACAAGGAAGATGTCAAAGATTAAATTTATCAATTAAATATTGTGATTTAACATAATTTTCATTTAAAAATTTTAATTGTTAATTGGTCGCAAAACCAATATTAAATCTTCTTTGATTGTAAAAATGAGAGCTCTAATGAAGTGGGAGTAAAACAACCATGCATACACACCACATAAAATATTGATTTAGCTAATGAAACTATCTTATTTATAAATTAGATATAGTTTAGCATTAAACCACGCAAAGTCCATAATCTAATACCATGATATCATGATATCTTTGCAATTAAAAATATAAAGAATAGAAGCATGGACAAATAAATTCAGGTCTTTGATTATGGATGAATGAATGAAATATTTCTTATAGAGATGAGACCTCTTAGGGTTTTCTTCATCTTAAATCTTCATAAGTTAGTCAAGTCCTTCTGTCAGACATTTGTGTCTTATGCAAGTTATAATGATAAGGCATTCATAGTCTCTAACGTAGACGGTATTATTTCATTGTTGACTTTTCTCATCAACACTTATATTTTATTGAAATAATATAAACAAATAAGGATTGTCCTAAAAATTATGCCAAAGTTCACAACATCGTCTCCATATTTGGCTTAACATATGCCAGAAATTATACAATATTATAGGGATAGCATAATAGAAAATCACTTATACTTGAACCTTTAATTGGTTCAGTAAGGTGGAAGAACTCGAATCTTTATATTAAAAATTTATGTTCTAAATTCTTCTTTCAACAAACTATGAACACTTTATTAGAGTATTAACTTATTACTATGTATTTAGACATACTTATAGCTCGACATCATTTGTAAGAATAAATAAGATAGAGAAATAATCATTTTGAAATACAAGGATACAATCTTTATTCACATACATGTTTAAAAAATAAGTAGGGTCAGGAAGGTTATGAATCATGATATTGTACATTTCCATTTTTATTTTAGAAATAGGAGAGAAGTGATGTTATGAAAAAATATTTCTATATTGTAAATGAAGAGATTTATGTGAAAATTTAATAGGGAATTTGTTTCTCAAGTCACAATCATACTGGTTCTTTCGTGACGTGAATTGAAATCACATGAAATTGTCTTAGCACTATGGTGATAGTGTTTTTCCATCATAAAAATCCTTAAACATTAATCAGGTAAATGAATATATCAATCCTAAATTATTAACATTAAATGAATTATGCCTTTAAAACTAATTCATTTAGATAAGCAATTTAAGACTTACCAATATAAAATAATATAAGTAAGAAGAAATAACTTACGTCGGTAAATGCTTATACTATCGTCATTCCATACGATTATTTTTTCCATATAATTATTAGGTTTTATTCACACAAAAAGGCTTATCCCAAATAGATTCACATTCATAATTCAATCTTGCAAAAACTCATTAATTTTAATGTAGTGATATATATGCAATTTGGTGATGGAGGATCGAGAGTAGAGATTGGTGAATTTAGTGCATTGAATGGAGAGATTAGGGAAATAATTGGTGAAATGGAAAGAGCATGAAGCAAGTAGCAAGTAAAAGCTGTGTTTATAGTTTCCTGCCCCAATGGCATTGGATAGTGGAGACAAGTGTTACGGTAAATTGGATCAAGTAAAGGTTTTGGTAGCAAAGAAACCCTAGTCAAGGTGTTGGCCTCCAAGTCATGTATGCCTATCTCCAACCCAATTTCTCATTTGCATTATTTTGATTTGTGGATATGTAACATTGCAAGTGTAAATAACTTGTGCCTACTTCACTGATCATTTTATCTTACACCTTTTGTGACTAGGATGTCCTCCCTCCTAGAATCTCAATGCTTCTTGTGCAATAGAAACATGTGGTGTAGGTGCATGTGGCTTCGATTGGGGCCATTCTTCGAATTGAGATCAAGCTGATCTTTCATCCCCTTCTTTTGCAAACTCCGAAGTGGAAATTTAGGTTGAGCTTGTGCCTTTTTGTAGAGTGTGCATGGATGTTTTCTAATTTGCCCTGTTCAATGGTTAGAGGTGTTGACCTCAACATTTCTACCTTCCATGGCTCATCTCTACCTCTTGTTATTTTTAGTGCAGTTGGAAAATCTCACATAATTTTGTATTTTGTCTTGCCTTGCCTTGCCTACGTGGATGTTGCCTCCCTCTTTTCCAATGTTTCTAGTCCTCCTTTTACCTTACAACTGGGTGTGGTAGGGGTTTGGTGGGCTTCCCAGGGGAGAGGTGGTTTATTGCTCTCTTTCTGGTTCTTCATGGTTATTGAGAGCTTTTTCTTGAGCTTGGGAAGGCTTTTTTCCCTTCTCCTTCTCTGTGGGGTTTGCAGAGTCAGGTGGAATCATTCTCCTTGCCCTTGTTTTGATCGCTAGTGTAATTCAGTGGTCATGAATAGGATGTCCCCTAGTCAAGGTTTTTTGGGTTTGTCTTGTCTATTGGAGAAGCTTGTTTGTTAAGGTTTTCGTTGAGCATTTTTGGGCTTCAATAAGTATTAGATGCCAGTATTGAGAATCTCTAGGTATTTGGATTAGTTTTATGAGGTCTTCGGTGAGCAGTTGGTGGCTTTTCGACCTTGTTTAGCTATGTTTTCAATAGTGTAAAGGTTTGTTGGTGTGTGAGCTTGCGACATAAATTGGATTTATCATCTTATCATCTATGACATCTTGGATTTAGTTGTGAGTTTTGATGGCTCTAGCTTTATTCCAATGCTTATTTTGGTTATTGTACTATTTTATGATAAGTATTTGTTTCAAGATTCATCTTTTATTTAAACTTGTAAAATTTGCAAGTTTTTCCTTCTTACTTGTGGGGAAGTGTGAAGTCCACCTTCTTCCACCCCATTTTTGTATCTCTTATTTTTATATTTGCATAGGTAAGATTCCTATAACCTTTAATATCGATTAAAAATTTAAACGCAGCCTTAAAAAGAGGTTAGAGACCGCTCTCCTCACTATTTGCATGAGTTTATTAAATAATCCTGTTAACCTCTATTTTTGTGTTCACTCGAGGCTTCTTTTTGAATGATCGAATTATTATTTTATCATGAGGGGGAGTATAAGCATTAAACCAGGCCTAAACTAATTATAAGAAAATTACCATTTCCGAGATAAACCTCAGCTTAATTCAGCACACATAAATAATCAGTACGTATTTAACCCAAGGGAAAGACGCATCAAGAAGTTTTAAGATGGTACACAACCTTTCCGGAAATTCCAAGGCATTCATTTCATCCATATCTTCTTGAATCAACTCCCATAAACTTTAGCAAAAATATGTAAAATTACCAAGAATGGCGCAGAACCAACCAACCATCTATATGCCATACTGCCTCCACGGCAGGAAGGAATCAACCATCACGCAGCTTACACAGGAAAACCCGAAAGATCATAGCGTAGTCCTCTCAGGATGTTAATCAGAGTTATCTCCTGGTATGACACTATTTAAATACTGTTAATTCAGAACAAAATAAAACCATCCTATTTATAATTAAAAAAAATAAAAAATCCTGATTTAAATTGAGAAAACCCTACTTTGTGCCTTAAATTTGTGAGAAGAATCGTCGCAACAAAGTAAATGAAGCAGGATAATCATCTCTGTGTTTTTGTGATGACTGTGTATAAAAGGGAATCCTTCTATATTGCTATTCTTTATTAAAACAATAATAAATGTATAGTTGTCATTTCTCCCGCATACAATACTTCCACAAGCTCGAACCTATTATTTATGCAGATAAATTTACTCAGGACGACCATAATTACAATGCCGTCTATTCAGGAGGATAACAAGGCTACAGCCTTAACAGAGAAACATTTGATTACTCAAATAGACAAATTCCCTTTTGTCTCACCAGCCATTATATAATAGTTATAAAAACTCTTCAAATGCAAACAATAATTAAAATATAAAAAATGAGGGATTAATAATATTTAAAATTCACTGTTCAAAATTCAATAAGATAAAAATGAATCGACCGAAATCATGTTTTAGGTGGTTTTGACAGAATGAATACCTTTAATTCTTAATTTAAAATCATCCCATAAAACAATGATCAACCCAAAAAAAAAAATTTACTATTTAATAATTTAATAATTTAATTTAAAATATGAAGAAAACACTCTCCATCACGCTTCCAGCAGCTCCTCCGGCTACGCCCATGCTGCTACTCTTTCCTCCTTCAAACATGGCGCAATTATCTTTAACCAAAAACAAATCCTTTCGATGGAATATAATTTGCCTCTTCTTTCTCGTTGTTGCCTCTTCTCTCTCCTTGTTGGCTTTCAAGGTAAAATGCAGAGTTTTCACAATTCAAGAGGCATTATATGCATTTACAAAGCCAATGTTTTCTCCACATTCCTAAGTGCATTTGGTTCCTCAACAAAACCTAAGAAAATAGTTGGCACATCCTCCTAAACTCTTACACTCCTCCCAAAACCACCAAAAACTGTGCTTAAATTAAAAACGATAATATAATATTAGCAATTAAAGTCCCACTTGAAAGGGTTGCTAAGGTTTAAGCTATTCCCTATGTCTTAATGTTGTCAGGCCCTTTTTAATGAACACCGTGGTCTTTTGAATATTATAATGCCTGCCTTATTTAATTCATTACAAGATTATTCCCGATGACAAAGTGCTCAAATAATACGTTTTATCCACCTGGTACACTTATGTAACACACCATGAGATCTATTATCAATGACACAAAGATTTCTCAGCAACTAACGACAAATTACTAGACCCCCTTACGAGATTTCTTGTGTTTGCTACTAACAACATTTCGAAGACTAACGAGGTAACTCCATATTGAACTGGTATTAAACCGATTTTAAGGTGTTGGTCTGTTTATAAAGGAATTATTAAAATAAAGCACAAATTGGATTTATACTAGACACAAATATATTATGGAGGAGACCATCTTACATTGTGTCCTCATCTATAACAATAGACGATTCAATTGTCAGTGTTATTTAATGCACCTCTTCTAATATTTAAGATGTATAAGGAAGACAATACTCCATCCAGTATAGGGTAGACAATTTGTAATATTGATCGTAACCATACATATAATCAAATATTCATGTTAATAATTATTTGAGAAGGGAAAGAAACACAATCATATTATTAATTCTTTAAAATATTTTATAAGTCAAATATTTTTGTCACTCACATTTTTGTCTATCGATTTTTAGGTTGATCGATAAAAAGGAAGAAAAAAAGGTCTTATGATAAGAGCACCAATTAATTATCGATACTATTTATGAATCATATAGCACTACAGTCTTGTATACTTGGAAAATATAGGACTTTATTTGTCTTTTTTAGTTCTAGACCTTTTTCGTTGTTGAAAGGCTTGCATTTGACATTTTTTTGTACTCATTAATTATCTATTAATCCGATCAATGTCATTTTGATGACCCAAGAATTCTATCTTGCTCAAAATGTTGTAAGCCTACTTATCTTCCATATTTGAAAGTTATGGACCTTAACTTATTTTCCAACTCCCTGTAAACCTACTTATCTTACATATCTGAAAGTTATAGACCTCCACGTATTTTCCAACTACCTGAACAATTATGTCACAACCAAACACCTATGTCGATGCAAATGTCCTATTTTGACGCAAGAGTCTAATTCCCTAAAGTCATTCAATTTACAAATAAAATGTATTCCTATGGCCAATCGAAGTGCTTTAATGTGAGATATCCTCCAAAGGATTGGTATAAATACTAGATCAATCCTCATTCATTCCCCACCTAGTAACTTCTTATTACTCACAAGGCAACTTATTAGAGGCACTCAATCAAGCACTCAAGTGAGCAAACCTTACCTATTTTATCATATTTCTATATCAGTCATAAGGATAACATATCTATAGGTCTGAAGTACTGAAGGAGCATTCCATGAGCTACATTTTCCATGTTACAAAGTAGGTCATGCTATGTATTTGTTTATCACACATTGGATCCCCATGCATACACAAGCCAACATGTAGGGGAGAACTACATAAGTCTAAGGCCCTCTTTAGATTATTGGCTATGTAGGCAGTACCCATTGATAAAGGAATTCTTAGGGAAGCTTGACACCGTAAGCTTAATAACCCATTTTTTCTATGGTCACTATGGTTTTTGTCATTTGACAAGAAATGATAGTCCATGACCTATATTTGAATGCACTAGAGCGGAAATGACATAAAACCTAAGAACATCTAAGTGGATGTATCTAGTTTCAATAGATACTCCATACTAGATACCTATATCTAAATTAAATAATAGTGTCAATATAACCATCCTAGGCTGACCCAAGTGTTTGTAGTTATAGAAGACACTTTTCTAGAATTTGACGATTGATCTAATATCATGTTCTAGAGACTGATTCCTCTCTGTTCTAGATCCACACACACAAAACAATCTAATTATATTATTTTGAATATCATTGTAATATTTAACATACTTGTATTTTTCACTTTTAATATATTTCAGCATAATAAAATCAATTTATGTTCTATCTGAGTTTTGTAATTAAATGGTTTTCTATAGAGATAGTTTATCACCATTGTGCCCTAGGATATCTTTACATTTCAACCTATATTCCCCAATATATATCTTAGGGTTAAAGATTTGGTGAAACCAATGTGATCCCTAGGTGATCCCCATGACCATATTGATATTAGATCAGGATCCATAATTGGCATTAAAATTTGGACAACATTAGTTCACTAATTGCAATGCAACATTGAATAATACATATATGTGTATATCCTTTATTGTTAGGGATAGGGATATTTTCTTACACCATGGTGGATATTGACAGCTTCTAAAGTAACATTACATAGAAACACCAATAAGGAGACCATGAGTTTCTACAAACAAAGGGTGAAGAATATTTCTAATGATCCTAAACATTTTTGGTGATGAGGAATTCCTTGATTAGTCCTCTCAAATATTCCAAAAACACCAAATAATTTTAAAAATTAAAAAGTCAATTTTTTTTTGCAACTTCTACGTGTTTTATTAACTCTTCAGGATATATGTTATTGGATCCATATTGGTAGATAGAATATCACTTAGTTATATATACATATGTGTTTTATTCATCTTTTAAGTGTGATACAAGTATACACAGATACATGATCTATGCACTTTTGAATGTTAAGCATTCTCTCTACTCATGTCATATAGATAATGGGGGCATTCACTTCTTTGATAAAGATACATCCAAGTTATATTATTCTATAGTCACTTTACATTATCATGTTTGAGCTTATGAACATACACATGACTTTATCCATGCTTATATATTTCATATGTAGTTGATATGGTATATATTTAACATTTTTTGCTAACATGTATATCTAAAGAATAATATGATATGTTTATTCTGGTTGCTTACAATTTTTGTTTATACACTTCTTTGAGTGTCTTATTTTACTTGTTTGAGAATTTGAATATGCTCATTATTGTAGCCCCCATGCCTTTGTTTTCCTCATTCACATTTAAATATGTCATTGTTTGTTGTATGTTGACATTTGAATATGTCATTTTTTTGTTTTATGGACATTTGACTAAGTCATTTCCCTTCAATTATGGTACACTTGAACATGCCACTTGTTTGTGATCTCCTTGAACCATTATCTTTTGACTTAATTTAAAGTGCTCTCGTATTTATGCTTACTTGCATGTTGAGCTTGTACTATTACTATCTAGACATTGTCATGATCTATATCATGTATTTTAGAACTTGATTTGATCACATTATTTATGATTTAATGATATATCTAACCAGACATGTTCCTTATATATGCTACTTGTCTCATACATAGATTATGCAATTATCTTATCATTTTTAGGTAAGGAATCTTCTAGTTACGACTTATACTCACATCAAAAGGGGGAATATTAATGTGGCCATAATATAGAAGAATGGATTTCACATTATTCATAGTTCACCATATTTAAATTGTAGTGGAGGCATGTTATGGAAACATGTCCTCTACATTTGTCATAGTTTTAGATTCTATGGGGGCATGTTTTGAAAATATGTCCTCCACACATATTCAGTATTCAATATACCCAGATTATAGTGGGGGAATGTTATGAAAACATGTTCTTCACATTTACAATTATATCAAATTTTATATTTCTCTAATTATAGTGGGTGTGTGTTATGATAAGCATATCCTCCACACTTTTTCAAATTCTAAATCATCCAAATTCACAATTTTATGATTCAGAAACACATTTATGGTATAATTTTAAACATTGGTACCATTTTTATACATAGCTTCAAAATAATAAATATCTAAGGTGTTTATGTTATGCAGTGTACACCTAATATTGCAAACTCAAAAATGGTTTCATATTTTAAAACATTTTTATAGACCGTCATAACCCACCATGATGGACTATTATGGATTGTATTGAGACAATCTATTGTAGTAGTTGGTTCAATTTTTTGTATAGTTGAGGTGATCAAATCACTCATACTTTTCAATTTTATAGGTTGGACTTGATTACATATTCCAACCACAAAATTTATAGTGTGATTTGACATGGTTCACTTGCACCCACAAGGTTATAAATATGATTGGGTTGTATGCTTGAGTTAATCTTAATTGTCAGGTGAAAACTTGAATTTTATGCAAGGTTAGGGGAAAGTTTTGTCTTTCAACCTTTCTATATCTATACACTTTCTAGATTTATATTTGTCTTAATCTTAGCTCTTATTATTCATAATGATAAATCTTTCATCTTTTCAAATCAAATTTCTAAAAGGTAAGGCAATTACATCAATTCACATGTGTACTCATAAACCTTTCTCTCTTTTAATTTCAATCATTTCATTTTTAGATTACATGCACTGATTATATACTGTATCATGTTTTTAGTTGTAGGTTAGTCACCAGAAAAGCACTCATGTGGGACTCATGCAAGGTAAGGTGTGATATACACACCTAGGTACACATGTGTTCTCCTTTAAACAAGTAATTTCATTAATAGATTAGATTGGGAGGAAATGTAGATGCTCTTTATGAATTATAGATCACTTCAATCTTGAAAATTTGAAAAATATAGGACATTGGTTGTTCTTCTTAGTTTTGGACCTTTCCTAATGTTGAATGGTTGCATTTTATATCTCTCTGTGTTCAATTCTTATATCTTAATCTGACCAATGTCATTATGATGACCCATGCTACCTTCCCTAGAGTTTTTTAAACCTACTTATCTTCCATCTTTAAAAGATCTTGACTTGCACCTATTTTTCAACTACCTAGACACTTGTGTCCTAGTTAGATGCCTACATCAATGAAAGTGTCCTATTTTTACACAAGATTATAGTCCCTTAAAGACATGAAATTTAAAAATAAAATGCATTCATATGTTTAGCCTAATTGATTTAATGTGAGATATTATCCAAATGGATTCATATACGTACTAGAGCAATTCTCATCCATTCCACACCTAGAAATTTCTTACCTCTCTTAAGGTATTTTACTAAAGGCACTATATCAAGCACTCAAGTGAGCCAAGCTTCCTTATTCTATCCTATTTCCATATCATTCCTAGTCACAACGTATATATAGGTCTAAAGTACTAAAGTAGCATTTCATGAGCCACATTTGCCAAGTTATAATTTAGGTAACTTTATTTAATTTCTTGTCACACATTGCATCCTCATGAAAACACAAGCCAACATGTAGGGGAAAGCTATAGAAGTTTGAGTTCCTCTTCATAGTAGTGGCTATGTAGAAGTGCCCATTGATACAGGGGTCCTCAAATAATCCTTATAATGTGAGCCCATGAACTCATTTTTTTACAAGTTCACTATGGAGATGAAGAACTAGGTTTTTAATCATTTGAGAAGGAGCGACACACCATGAACCAAATTTGAATGCACTAGAGTGAAGGAGATATAGACCTCATAAGCATTCATGTGGTTGCATCTAGTTTTAGCATGTACTCCGTACTAGATATCTACATCTAAGTTAGATAGTAGTATCAGTGAAATCATCCCAAGTTTATGTAAGTATCTGCAACTACAAACGACAGTTTTATAGGATATGAAAATTGATCCAAAATACTCTTCAAGTTCATATTGAATTTTGTCAAAAACACCTATACTCTTTTGTTCTTATCTTTAGAAATTAAATATAATCTAAATATTCTAGTAAGTTTTCCTTAAAATCAATAATTTTTTAGGGTTAATTTCTCTATCAAATAGATAATTATTTAATTTTCATATCTGAAAATTAAAAAATTATCAAATTTGAATATCTAAAAGATTTTAACAACATAACCAAAACAAGTACTTAATATTTTCATTATAGTCACAAAATGGACATTTGGTCAGTAGAGCATCGCCCATATGTATAAAGGGGAGTCCCAAAAGTAATGCCTCATAAAGCATTAATTAAGTAAAATGGGCAAGGTTTGCTTTAGGAATGAAACTGCAAACCATTTAATATTTTATGCTCTACACATGAGCATAGGAATAGAGATCACATCAAACATTAATATTATCAATCATTACAATCGATACAAAATCAACTCATATTTATTACTAAGAATAATACACAAAACACAATAGAACTATTAACATACTACTTTCAATCATTCCATCATAACTATAAAAAAATAAAATAGAAATTTAATTAGTAAACATTTTATTAAATTACATTTGAATTAAACAAATCAATAATCTCTTAGAAACACTTATATTCATTTGAAAATTTAAAAAGTACATCAATTAAATGAAATTAAATAATTATTTTTATTTTCTAAATTTTCACAATTCGATCCTTTGTTTGAAACATGGAAGCCATGATTAAAATTTTAGTGCATATGTAACATTATATAACTATATTCAATTATATTATAATTTAATATTTTTATCATTAACTTAACTTAATGCCAAATTATTACATAAGAAAGTATTAAGACAATATAATTTCAATTAAACTAGTTTTATGATGAAATAATGAATTAGATGTAATTTAAAAATTCAAATATTAAGAATATAGGGGAAAATAACGAGGACTAGTAGTCCATGAATTTAATATGTAAATTGTATTGAGGATTGTAATTTTTAATCTTTAAAGGTTTTAAAATAAGTTATTTTGCATATGAAAGAGGAGATGTTAGAATATGGGATTAGTGAATGCAAATTAACACAAATCTATTTGGAATGAAAATAATAAAGTAACCCAATTTTTTTTAAGATTATCTAATCTATTAAAAATTCCTTGTATTTTGAATTGCTATTGTTAATTTTCCCTAATGACATCACCTAATTGATAATAGCATGGATTTGTACATATTTTGAATTGTATTAAATATATTATTTTAAAACTTGAATACAAAAATAATATATATCTGAAAATATCACAAGAACCATGATGAAAATAGATCCCACAAAAGGGAACCATCTTTAGCTATATAAAATATTAAATAATTAATATAGGAAGTAATAAAAAAAAATGAGACTCGCCAAAGTAGGGTAGTGCAATATCTACCACTAACATAAAGAGATAAGATAATTAATAAAGATGACAAGAATAGATCTTATCAATATAGATAATAAATGTGTAAACTATTAAGGGAAATCCTACATGTAAAAATAATTTATATTTAAAGAATGTTAATATGATTTACAATTATCAAATATATTCAGTTTAAGAGGATTTATTATGTAGTTACAATCCAAATTATAACATTCATTACATCTTTTACTAGTTCAGAATGTGAACATAAACAAAGTGCAGTCTTAGGAAAGAAATGTTGAAAGATATACTATTATAAATAAAGTTTAAACTTATGATGATTTATAACGTTGGATATAGTCTTAACGTATTTTTATTTTTATGGTGCCCAATGGAAAATAATTACTTTATATTTGTTTCACGCTAATATTATTCTCTCTTGGGGTTAAATTATGGATAGAGTGATTGTTAGTATAACACCCCATCTACCACAATTTCTAAAGAACATGTCACTGATAACAATTTGATTAAAATCAAGAAATCATGTCATGTTGATTTAACATTATTTCAAGATGAGTATAAGAATGCTTATGAATATTCCACCATGACCAACAAAGGTGACTACTCGGTATACAAATTCCATCAACAAGTTGTAGTCACTTAAGGTCTACAGATGGGATAAGATCTCTCAAGATGTTCTGTTTAAGGATCGATTATCACATGGATGACTTATTATTTAATTACTCATTTATGAAATCATAAGGTTACATTTTAAGAGAAAATACTTGTTACAACATTCAATCACAAAATAATACTTAATCTCTCTCCTAGTTTAAATTAGCTTATTAGTGTAGTTAGTGATAAGGCTCACCATCATCACCCTTTATGGATGGTCTTAATATTCCAATAAGGCAATCAGATCTACATATAGAAAAGAATCAAGATGTCATTGGTCTATTAACAAAGTAGATGTTTGACTTTTCATTCCAAGGTTTTACCTATTTCTACTAGATTCATAATCTCAAATGATCTTTAAAATCCTTCATTAAGTGTATACATGCGAGTCTTATGAGTATCCAATCTCTTTCCTTGGAAATAATTGAGTCATAGGCGATGAGAATTAAAAAGAGATAGAAAAACAATCCATGCACATAAATGACCAAATAACATATATGGATTCAAAAGAGATAACATGTTACTTACGTCATAGATTATACTATACATTTGATTCACTAATAGAACTAGATAATATGATAGATGTCAAATGTGTAATTGAACATAAGTCTACTGACATGATCAAAAGTAGTTAATTTTAACTCAAGGTCTAGACACTATTTATGAATTATATAGCACCTTAGTCTTATAAACTTGGAAAACTTAGACCTTGGTTATTCTTCTCAGTTATAGACCTTTCTCAATTACATAAGTCTCACATCTAATCTCTCTTGTGCACCTTATCCTATCTCTTAATTAGACCAATCTTATATTCATGACCCAGGCCTTTTATTTTGCCTATAATATTTAAAACTAACTTATATTATGCCTTTACAAGTTATGAGCTTCTACCTATTTTCCTACTCATTAGACATGTTCATCTCGAATAGACACCTACGTCAATGCAAGTGACTAGTTATCTAAAGTCATCTAATTTTCAAATGAGACATATCCTAATGGTTTGCCTATGTGTTATAATGTGAGTTATTCTCCAAATGGATTAGTATAAATATAAGATAAATCCTCATTCATTCATTACGTAGTACATACCAAGGTAACTTATCGAATGCATTCATTTAATCAAGTACTTAATAAGCCAAATCTTTCCTATTTTCTCTTATTCTCAGATCAATCATAGGAACAACACATACACATGTTTGAAGTACTGAAGGAGTAGTCCAAGTAATTGATTTTCCAAGTTACAAGTTAGGTCACTAGTGTACTTGATTTAAACATATTTCATGATTTATACATAATCCAACATGTAAGGGAAACCTATATAAGTCTGAGACCCTCTTTGAAGTATAATCTATGTAGGCAACACTAATTAGAAGAGGGATTTTAGGTCTATCTCAACACCCTATGCACACTAACCCATTTTGACAACAACCACTATGAGGAGGAAGATCTAAGGTTTTACTATTTGGTGAGTGATAGTCCATGACCTAGATATTAATGCACCAGAGTAAAGGTGACAAAAACCCTAGAAGTGTGTACATGGTGACAACCTATTCTAGTAAGCATTTTGTATAGGATCCATGCGTCCAACCCATACACTAGCATTGACACAACCATACAAGGATGATGCCAGTGTCTATGAATATACAGGCACAAAATTCATAATTTGGTGACTATTATAGAATACTCTATCTACTTATTGCATGTCCTAGATCCATATTTTTGTTAGCATTAGAACCAGTTAAATATCTAATTTTTATTATGATTTCAATTTATAACATAGTCATACTTTACATTTTTATAATATCCCAACATAATAAATTGAGTATATGTTATATATGAGTTTTAAAATTAATTGACTTGCTATAGATATGTTTATCATCCTTGTGCTTATTTATTTTTGGATTCTTAAGCCTAGATACACCCAATCTAGATTTTTAAGGTTGAACAATTGGTGAACCTAATTGAGCATTATTATTGCATAAATATTCTTTTTTTGAAGGTTATCTCTTACCTTGTCCTAATTTTTATGTTCTTTAACTCTCTCATCATGGATGATATCAATTGATTTGATGACTATGATTATGAAACTCTCAAACTCTCCCTTAAGGAAGGAATAAAAAGTGATTACTCTTGAATTCTTCTAATTGCTAAAGCATAATATATAAATTTTTTGAATGGTAATAACTAGTACCCTCTAATCAAGTTTATGCTCCCACCATCTCAGAAAATAAGTTGATCCATATTAAGGAATCTCAAAATCTTTTTCCATTACCTTCTACACAAAAATTGGTTTCACATGGAAAAAGATTTCCTTCATTTAATCACGACAATTTTTGCTATCTCCATAAAGATATGATGGAGGATATACAATTTAATTATAAGGGGTATTTTCCTTTAATCTCCTTGGGAAAAATCCCTCCAATTCTAACATTCCCAAACAATATTCCCTTGTCAAAAGTGATGACTTTTTCCTACCTTCATTTGATATTAATTTTTCTTTAAAAATTAACCAAAATATCATGGCATCTTTACCATGTGACATTAAGCCGTCAATAATAATAAATAATTACAAACCTAAGTTGAAAAGGGATCCTCATGTTCCAAATATGGCACTATTACAAATATCAACCAGGCCATATAAATTAAAGGATATATACCTTCCAAAGAATGCATTTACACCAAAAGTTAGTACTATACAAAAAAAGGTGCCTTTAGAACAGGTTTTTCAAGCTCAAATTGCTATATAATTACCAAATGTGAATTAAAACAATTGTTCCAATGATCCAAATTTATTCAAATGATATACCAAATGTACCAAAATTCAAAGATCCAATACATTACCAAAATATCATAAATTTAGTGGTCATATACTTGCACTTGTTAACCATGAAGATTGTGATACTCATATGCCTATATTCAAAAAAGGTGGTGGGTTGTAACCAATGGTAACACATATGAAAAACACCACCATTCCTATGGAATGTCTTATTTTTATGATGACCACTATTAGGATCTTCAAAAATAGGTTTATATACTTTAAATGCAAATGGATTTTCATATTATTAATGTAAATGAAACTTCATTCAATAATCAACCTCTTGCACAATGCATACTTGAATATCCTTATCCATAAGACTCTAAACTTCATTTGATAATTTTAGGAACAGTTAGAGTTTTATTATTAATTTAGTTAAAGGGTCTAGATTGATAAATTAGTAAATAATATGTGGTAAATAAGCTACTAATTTGTAAAATTTATTCATAATTAGAGATTTTCTAAAAATAGTAATAAGAGGGAGAAATTAATACTTAGCTTAAATGTTGCTAATAAGACTAAGACAAGATCTAATATTCATTGTGCAGGACTATGAGACTATCGCAAATAGGATTTTGACATTCATTTTCTAATTGGATAGGTGTGCCAAAAGTGGATAGGAGTGGCACTAGCACTGTAGTCCTTTTTTAGTGCTATTATCTTTAGGATCTAAGCTTTTTGGGTTTTGTTCGACAGGTCTGTGTGACCCTATCTCTAAATTTTTAGTATTTTAAAGTTGGTAGAGCTCACTAAAGAACAGATTTTATCTTCAAAACCTATACTCGATTATAATTTATCCAATTTAGAACAAGGTGCAAGATGGGGGCGTAGTGGTATTGTGTTTAAGAATCACTAGACATGGATCCACACACCTTGTGTGATCACACTACCTACATACTAATACTTTGAACAAGGATCAAGCCATATGTATTTATTCCTTTATAAGTTCTTGGTGCAATTGTGATACGATAATGCAATGGAATGCTAAATTTGGCATGCTTAAAATGACTAGGGACTGGTGTACGGAATTGAATAAGCTAGAAATAGTATTGGATGGTTGTATGCAAAGAATAATAAAGACTGATTGAGTGGTCTTGGTTGCATTCTTACTTAATTTGTGATATTTTCCAATCCTTTCCAAATGATCTTTGAATGGTCTTATATAGATATCTATTGGTCATAGGCTAAATGAAATCATGCTAGGTTGACACCATGAAGAGGATAAATAATGGAAAAATGGTAATCTAGGCTCAAAATCTGATTGGATAGGAGTGCCAAAAAGAGGACACCATAGGGTCCAAGGATGTAGTAAAAGTTGTTTGCTATTTTGCTAAGGGTATGGGACCTAGGGGATAGATTAGTCATGAAAATATGGTCTTGGCTCAGTTGAGATCAAGTTTAGAAGGCTACAGATGATTGAGAATCAATGAAAATAATTTTGTGAGTGTCATGAGAGCAAGTAAGAGGGATCTATGGATTAAGAGTCATAAGAGACAATCAAATAACCAATTTTGCATTTTATATGACTAAATTCCCCCCCCCACCTTTATTCTACTGATGCAACAAAGTGAAATACTAGGTTAAAGGAAAATAAGAAAGTGTACTTGAACTTACTTGCAAGGGAGAAGCTCATGATGCTATTGTGATGTTGGGTTGTGCATAAAGAGAGCACACTGTGAAGTGCAAATATGTAAGAGAAAACAAAGAGTAGATTAGTTCTTACTAGATACACTATGTAAAATAGGAACATACAAATCTAGATAAGAGAGGGGAAGAGAAAGGAACAAATACACCTCACTCGATACGTGAACCAATACAAAACCTATTGTAATACTAAGTAATGTTGGATGATGTTGTACGAAGAGTAATATCATGAATGGAGATGAGTGCTAACTTTCCCAAAAAGTGGCTCAAGAATTCAAAGGCTAGCCTTTGTCTCCATCATCACCCATTAAGTGAAGATAGGTAGTCATGCAGGTGTTGATCGATGTTTGGATTGTTTATTCAATCCTTATAAATTATTGGTTTAAGAATACAAAGGTTGGATAGACCTTTGGATCCATCATTGCCTCGTAAAGTGAAGTTATGAAATGCTATTGGTATGAAATAAATGTCATATGAGATGGATTACGAAGCCCATGAATAATTATGATCTGACAATGCTGGTGTGGATAGTTACATGTGTGCTAGAAACTAGGCCACTCTTGGCCACTTTAAAAGATAGAGATTAGGATTCTATGAAAGCCACTCCATAACTGGGAATCTAGCTTATGTGGAAGCTACTCAAGAACTTGGGAACTCAAAAATATGGAGAGTAGGCTTCTATGAAAGTCACTCCAAAATGATGCCAACCACCTAGAGATGGAATAAGGCACACAACTGGTTAGAATGTCTAGACAATGTTGAACTAGGAAAGAAAAGAAACAAATGTGTCATGCACATTGCCTTTAATCACTAATGTCTAGAACATGGATTTTGTTCTAAAATTTAAACCAACTATCATATCTAAAATTGGAATTGAGAGTCACCATTTCATGCATGATGCCCCCTACATTCAGATTCTTTAAGCAAAATGTGTACTAAAATTGTTGATTCTAAACTATTCTACCTGTACAAATCTATATTTAAACCTAATTTTTTCCATGCTTCTAGAAACTTTGGTTTTTTTCTATTTAGATAGGATCATCAAAAATAGATAGTAGCACCACTAGTGTTTTAGTCTAGTCTCGACACTATTATCTTAGGCCAAATTTGATGATTATTCTAGATTATTCATTATTTTCCTGGTCTATTCTAACTAGTTTGATCTTTGGTTATTTTTCTAAGTGCTCTGAAACTAGATATTTTAGTTGATAGGAGCTCTAATCTCTATGATAAAACCCCTATTTGTTTCCCCCTCTTTTGAGATTAGGAATGGATACTCTGAAATGACTATCCTTAGAAGAAATTGCCTTGTAAGTGTGGTATGCTACAAAATATATGATATAGCAATGATAATTGATAAGATATCTCAAGATATATCATGGTTTGTATTGAGAGATTGGTATATCAATAGGGGTATGCCTAGATAGATATAAAAATGTAAAATCATGTTCAATTTACTGAACTAGAATTAGAACTATTAGTTTTCATGGAGGGATGGATCTTGATGTCCATCATGGTATCCAAGAAGCAATATAATTCATGATTTGGATCATGGAATTGTAAATAATTGAAATGAATCAAGCAACAAGCGCACAAGGCAATTAGAAAGAAGTATTCAAAAGATGGCCAAGGGGCCAAGAAAATAAGAGACGTGGTCATAAGTCACTAAATATATAAATCAAGCATAAAATGCATGTTCAAATGCCGCATACACATACAATTAAAATAAGCACATATAAGAGTACAGGTAAGGGACATTGGAAAATGTCCAAAGGCACAAACATGAATAGAAGCAAATGACATTATTAAATGTCCTAAGGCATATACTAGAAATAAATAAGAATTGGAAATGCAATCACATCAAGATATGCTAAAAAGAAGATAAAACATGTAAAGATTGGATAATACAAGCACATGTAACTAATCAAAGCAAGAGTGAAAGTATGCAAGACATGTTAGTATAAGACTAGGTATATCCAAATAAATACACAAGTGCTAAATACTAGTGAGTATCGATAGAGTAATCTATGTAAGCTAGTAAATAATGTACATTAACATGATAACTAAAGTGTGTGGTGTAGAAATGACATAATTTGGATGGTATAGTCATGGAGAAGATGCCCATTGGGGGAAGATATATCAATGTGTGTCTCACATATAGGATTAGAATTCCCGCTCAATGGGTAATGTGAAGCAATAAAGGGTCTAGAAGTCACTGCACACACTCAAAAAAGATCAAGTGAATCATGGTAATGGAGATAAATCGAAAAATAATAGCATTAACAAAAAATGTGAGTCTAACATAGGAGTAGAAATGTAAAACATGGAGGATGCATACAATCAATATGTTTTTGTGTTTGTGACATATTTGGATGATTTTGGATTTCGAAATTTTATATTTTTTTAGTATTTTTGAAATGTTATATTGTTTTTGTATTTTGAGAATATTTGATCTATGTATAATCAATCATAAGAAAATTAAGTACAATCAAGCATAGGAGAATATGTACAAGTAGGCTAAGAAAAGGTCATACTAACTAATGAGTCCCATGGGAGACTCTCTATTATGGTGTCTTGTATCAAGGAGAGGAATCATGTGTGATCGAGAAGCAAAATAGAGATGTTGAGATTGTGGCTCTCAAAGTTGTATATGTTGCAAATGCTCTGAAGTCTTTGAAGTGGGAATTAATTGTGGGTTCTCCCTATAATTCTAAGAAGTGGATGCAACTGTAGGGCTCTTAGGGACCCATATGGTAGTAGGATGAACCCTTTGAACATGTGTTCTACATGTAAATGCATGAGATCTCAATGAGATTACCCTCGGTGTGAACATTTTAGCTAGAAGCTATCTAGAATCATGAATATATGGAGGTTTATGAACCCTCTATACTAGTAATGGATGCCTCAACTATGTCTAAATATGTATTGGAGGAAGAACCAAAATTGGTGTTGAAATTGTAACTAGTGGCAAAGCTAAAAATGGTGACTATGGAATAGTAGATGGCTCTGAAGTGGGGAGTGATAACTCATATAGAACTTCACCAACTATAATAACCTAATTAGTGTGAATGAATTTCATGAATTTGTGAATTATAGAAGGTATTGAATGAAGTTTTTGAATCCATGGTTGACCAGGTAACATATAAAAAAATCCTACACTAGGAACAATAGTGAATGGTGTGGCCACATGTATTGGACCAACCTATAGAAGAAGTACAATATCATTCAATTAACTTTGTATGTGGCCACTAAATTTGTTGATAATTATGTCCATTAGGGTAATATCTTACTCGAATATTCCAAATTCTATAGTAATGTCATAGTGTACATGTTTACATTAGATCCATTATCTATGAGAACACTATGAATAGGATGATTATGAATGTGAGTTTGAATAAAGAACACATCTCAATGATCTCCTAATCTGAGAAGGAGATGGAAGGTCTAGCTAGAACTTTGGAATTGTATACACAAATCATGTTTGTCAAAGGATGTAACTCAACTGAAGGTGCCTTGTATGTATCTGGTGGGGGATGTGCATGATATCATGGTGAAAACCTGATGTATCCCTTGTTTCCTATTTGGAATGTTGTGGAAAAGAATCTAGAAATATTTTCAAAGCTTTACCTTTTGCTTGTTTTGCTTAAGGAAGTTAAACTAAAGTGTCAAGATCAATATGATTTCCATCTATTAAATCTTGCATCTTGTGTCTAAAATTGATGCATCTATTTGTTGTATGGCCTAGTTCCCTATGAAATTTAAAAAATGCATACTAATCATATTCTTGTGGTAGAGGCTTTGTTGGGTAAACTTCATGAATAAGAGGGAGAGATATGATGTTACATTTTAATAACTATTGTAAAACTCTGGCTGGATAAACTAGTAGATTGGTAAATGTACATCGAGGAGGTCTTGATAAAACCACATGCTGAGGGGGTTCTAAAGCCACAATAACTATCAATTGATTCTGAGTCTTGTTATCATTTACCTTTACTTTGTATGGGACATTTATTTTATTTTTTTTGTTTGTATCTGAGATATTTGTATACTTGAGCTTGCCCATTTAAATTAACTTGACTTCTCTTTCCTTTAGTGTGTGACACAATTTAGTGAAGGAAGAGAATCTTTTGAACATAATTGATTCATAAAAATATAATATAAGACTTTGTTTGAAGAGATCTTGTCACTCTTGATCGCCCATGGGGCTAGTCATCTTAGTCAAGATAGTTTTATATCAGAGAACATAGCTTGTGAGATGCCTTTTTGACCTTTGTTTCTCTTGATCAACTTTAGCATATGAAACCTTATCACCAATGTTAATGCTTAAATGAGCTAGGAACATGTTAGCGAAAGGATTGAATGTACTAATTAACTAATTTGGTAGACTATAGAACCATTATAGATCATAATCCTTTAGGCTCCATGAAAATAGTTTGGTAAGTAACTAGTCATTTGGTACATAGTCCAAGCATACTATGTGAAAGGATCTCAAATCTGTTTCTAGATCACCCTTGCCATCATATAGAGTAAGCTTGGGTTAAATAAAACATTATGGTAAAAGTGTAGAAGCAATGTGACATGTCAATGGTGTATGTAGTAGAGAAAAGAGTCCAAATCCTATGTAGGTCTAGAGGCACCTTGCTTAATATGTAGCACTTTGAAATGAAGAGATGTTATCTCTTACACAATGGATGCCACATTAGGAGACAAAGATGCACGAGCCATAACTGGTGGCAAATAATAAGGTTGGGTTACTATAGGGGGTTGTTGAGACAAAATTGCCCCCATAGTGTCATTTGCAACTGGCTACTTTGTAGTATGAGAAGATTGATCATTGTTTACTCTTTGTTGTTCTTCTTGGAGTATTTTGAGCATGTCATCTTTCATGTTAGGGTGTTTTGTTAGGAGTTCTTAAAGTTTTATTTAATCAATTTTATCAAAACCAGTGTATTGGGCCATTGTTAAGGTAGGAAAACAATTTGAAATATGTTGAAATTTTTAGAAAAAAATTGTAATAGGCAAAGCGCTAGAAAAGGCAAGTACTGAATATAAAAAATGTAGAATCTTAAAAATAGGCAATTATAAATTGTGCAAAAAGAGACAAAGCTCGCAAATATGTAAGGTGATACTTCAAGAAGCAAATAGGATCTAGTGCATGAAAATAGGTTTTTGATAATGATCTTTTTGCAAAATACCATTGAATTTTGAGAATGAAATTGGATTTCTAATTTAAATATGTAACTAAAATTTCATAAAATTATTGGAAAATACTTGATTGAATACGACCTAGTATGTGTATCTACGGTTTTGAGAAAATTATTTTTTTTGAATTTTGAATTTTGGAGGGATATTTCAATTTTAATATGATAGTAAAAATTTATAAAATTGTTGGAAAATTACTGGAAAAATACTGGGACCTAGTATGGGAAACTAAGGTTTGAAAGAAAATTATTTTAAAATTTACTAATAAATTTTAAAATTTGAAATGAATTTTTGATTTAAATATTCAATTAAAAATTCAAAAATATATAGTAAAAATTAGTAGTAATTTTACTCTAAGGCTTTTGTGTGCAAATGAAGTAAGTCGACTTCACCAAATGATTTAACAATTTTGGGAATAATTGGGGTTTTACTCCTAATTTAGTTAAAGGGTCTAGATTGATAAATCAGTAAATAATATGTGGTAAATAAGATACCAATTTTTGAAATTTATTAGTAATTAATGATTTTCTAAAAATTGTAATAAGAGGGACAAAATAAGAATTAGCTTAGACTATGTTGATCCAACAGAGACAAGATCTGATATTTATTTTGAAAGCCTAGGACACTATCACAAATAAGATTCTAACTTTTATTTTATGATTGGATAAGAGTACCAAAAGTGGAGAAGAGTGGCACCAGTGTTGTAGTCCTTGTCCAAAGCTATTGTCTTAAAGATCTGAGCTTTCTAGGTTTTATTTGACAAGTTTGTGTGATTTGGGCTCTAGAGTTTTGACAATCAAAAGCCTATATATCTCCCCGTTGAGTAGATTTTCCCTTCAAACCCTATCTTCCATTGTATTTTGACCAATTTTGAATAAAATTAAGGGTTAGTGTGTGTAAGATTCACTATACATGGATCCACACCCCTTGTGTGGGCACACTGCCTACATACCAATACTCTTAAGAGTGATCAAGCCATATGTAGTTCTCCCTTTGAAAGTGCTTGGTACAATTTTGATATGAGAATGCAATGGAATGCTAAACTAGGTGTGATTGATATGACTAGGGACTAGTTAAAGGATTTGAATAAATTAGAAATAGTGTTGGGTAGATGTATGTAAATAATAGGAAAGATTGCTTTAGTGGTCTTTCTTGTATTCTTCCTTCATGATATTTTCCAACCCTTTCCAAATGATATTTGAATGGGCCTATATAGGACTCTATTGGTCATGGGTTAAATGCAATCGTACTAGGCTGATACTATGAAGAGGAGAAATCAGGGAAAAATGGTAATTTGGGCTCAAAATACGATTGGATAGGAGAACCAAAAAGGGGACACCCTAGGGTCCAACACTATATTCCAAGTTGGGTGCTATTGTCCTTAGGATATGGGACCTAGGGGGATGGATTGGTCATGAAAAGAGGGTCCTAACTTAGTTGAGATCAAGTTTGAAAGGCTATAGATGACTGGGAATAAGTGAAAATAATCCCATGAGGGTCATGAGAACAAGCAAGAAGGATCTATTGATCGAGAGCCATAAGCCACACTCAAATTACAAATTTTGAATTTCTATATGACTACAAGTCTATCATATTTACCTCTCTTTTTTAGTCATAAGGACCCATTCGACTACACTATTATACACTATTTTGGTCAATGGACAAAATATGACAAACTTTTCCTAAAAGTATTCTACATCAGGGTTTCTAATTAAGCTCAAAATTGGTTATATAGTCTACCAAAAGGTTCCTTATCCACTTTTTTAAAATTTAAAGGTGCTTTATTTATGGATTTTCAATATCCATAGGGTGTCAAAACTAACATTATAACATTTGTATAATTTCAACCAATGTGATAATGAATACCTTTAAGATTATATGATTTGGATCAAAAGTACATCATATGAGTTGGAATTTAGACCCTCAGATTTGGAATTGAAACTTACTATTTAGTAGAGGGATCCTTTTCCCATTAGAGGAAAGAGTTATGAATAAAAAATATCAGTCATTTACACATTTATATAATGATGTGCATAGATATGATTCATTCATAATTACTCTTCCAAAGCAACTAAATATACCTCCCTCTAAATACGAAAGTTTTTTCCATCAAAAAAATGGAGTTAAATTACCTAAGGAACATTATGAACAAAAATGTGGTGTTCCTAATCTTTATATGACTAGTTTACAAATGTTACATAACATGGGGTCAATACAAGGTCCACATCCCATGCAAGAATCTCTAGGGGAAAAACATAAAAAGCATTCACATCACCATGATTTAAAAATTAATTTATTTGTGATTGGTTCTTATTTTTGGCATAACCACATTGATAATAAGAAATTATAAAACTTCACAACTTGGGTACCATGTCAAATATCTAGGTGATAAGCGGAAACATAAATATTCATTGGGTCTCTTCGTTATTCATATTGTTTATGGGCCAGGTGATGTCCTTAAAGAATTATGGGTCTAACCCCATTCTATGTTACAATCATTTACATTGAATTTTTTTTGGTTATATGAAATGGAAGATAAAAATTGATCCAAATCAGCAAGGTATTTAATTTTCTCTTTAAGGAAAATTAATACACATTCCAAATGATAACATCGATTCTTCTACTACACATGTAAAATATGAGGAGGAACATGTTATGTACCATTTCCACTGATCTAATAATGATAAAATAAAATTCAAAGATTCAATGTAAGGTTGAAAGCTATTTTGATATTCCAAAAATATTTAAAAAATTAAACATTCAAAAATCCAAAAAATTATTCAACATTTACATATTCTATTGACTCTTTGATGTCCATGTGTTTGTTACATGTTGATGGATATAATATCAGTTACTTCTAAATACACGTGTTTCATCCTTCTATTTGAGTATGATACAAGCATACATAGATATGTGATTTATGAACTTTTGAATGTTGGGATTTCCACCTACTCACATTACCAGTATATTGGGGCAACCACATCTATGATCTGAGACTTCTAGGTTATATCATTATATGGTTAATTTATATTATAATGTTTTGAACTCATATATGTACTTACACATGCCCTTTATCCATGCTGATATCTTTAGTAGTGTACTTGATATACCATATACTTTCCATTTTTTGCTAACATATTGGATCCATGGGCTACTATGATATATTTATGTCAGTTTCTTATGTTTTTCTTTGTGCACTTCCTTGAGTATATTTCCTTGATATTGTATTCATGGTTGACCATTTGAATATGCTCTATTGATTGTGACCCTCATGCCTTTTGTTTGCTTCATTAAAATTTGAATATGTCACTACTTATTATATGGACATTTGAATATGTCATTCTTATTTTTATTGGACATTTGACTTTAAAATGTCTATTTGTTTATACAAGATTTGAACATGCCCCTTATTTTCAATATTTTTAGACCATTGCCTTTTGATTTACTTTTGAGTGTTCTTGTTTGTGTACTTGATTTTCTTGTTTAGATTGTATTGTTACTATCTATATGTTTCCATGATATTTATCATGCATCTAGGTCTTGATGTGACCACACTCTATGCACTTCAATAATAAATTTTCCTAGACATATTCTCCTATATATTAAATGGTTCATTCATAGTTATATGCTTATCTTATTCCTTTGAGGTGAGATAACTACCAATTTGTAGTCTTCCCTCACCTCAAAGGAGGGACATATGAGTGGGGGCATGTCATAGAGACATGGATTCCACACAATTTACAATTAAAAATTTAGTGGGGGCATGTCAAAAAGGCATGGCTTCCACTTACACATTCATATTTTTATATATATAATGGGGGCATGTTTTGGAAACATGTTCTTCAGACTTATTTAGTATTCAACATACCCCCATTCTAGTGATGATGTGTTTTGGAAACATGTTCCCCAGTTTGGCATTTATATAAGTTTTTAAATTTCTCTGTATATAATGGGGGCATAATTTGTAAGCATGTTCTCCACATTTACATACTTTTTGAATTGACTAAAATGCAGTTAGATGGTTCAAATTCACATTTGTTGTAGAAATCTATATATTGGCACCATTGTTATACATAGATTAGTCATGATACATATCTAAGGTGCATATGTCATGCATTGTGTGCCTAATATTATAAAATTTAAATCAGTTTTGAATTCAAAACATTATTAGGGACTTTCACCACCCACCAAGTCAAAATTTTATGATCTATATTGAGCTGATCTATTGCAGTAGTTAGTTTATTTTTGGTATAGTTGAGATGTTTAAATCAATCAATATTTCCAATATTTTAGGTTGCACTTGATTGTATCATCTAGCCTCACCAGTTTGATAGTGTGAGATGATTTGGTTCAGTCACACTCACTAAGTTATAAGTATGATTGAGTTGCATGGTTGAGCTAATCTTAACTACTAGGTGGAAAAGAATCTTTGCTCCAAGATTAGGGGCATACGCTCTCTCTCTCTCTCTCTATATATATATATATATATATATATATATATATATATATATATATATATATATATATATATATATATATATATATATATATATATATATAATCTCTATTTTGGTAATTCATAATGATACATATTTCAAATTAAATTTCCAATAGGCAAGATGATTTCATCAGTACATATTTATACTATTAGACCTTGCTCTTTAAATTTTAAAACATTTCAATAATTTCAATTTTATATTAGATGTATTGATTACATACTATAACATGTTCTTGTATGTAGGTCAGTCACCGACAAGATGGACTCAAGCAAAGACAAGGTGTGTAATAAACACATAGGTACATATTCATTTTCATTAAACTAGCAATTTCATTACTATATTAAATGGGTGATCACATCTAGAAAATATTTTTGAATTATATAGCATCTCATTTTTTTACATGTAGAAAAATAAGATCTTGGTTATTCCTCTCAGTTATATACTTTTCTTGCTTCCACATGCCCTGCATCTTCTATCTCTTATGCCCCTTGGCCTATCTCTTAATCTAACTAGTCATATACCAATGATCTAGGGCTTCTATTTTTCCTAGAATATTTAGAACCTACCAATCTTATGCATATACAAGTTTTGACCATATACCTATTTTCATAATCCCTAGACACTTACATCTCAGATTAATCTAATGCAATTGCCTAGTGCCTTAAAATCATTTAATTTGTAAATGAAACATATCCTAATGATCAACCTAAGTGATTTAATGAAATTTATTCTCTAAATGTATTAGTATAAATACAAGATCAACCCTCATTCATCCCTTACTAAGCATAGACAAGAAAATTTATCAAAAGCATTCAATAAAGCAAATCTTTTCTATTTTCTCTTATTCTCATATAAATCATAAGAAAATCACATACATAGGTCTGAAGTTCTTGAGGAGAAGCCTAAGGGTCATATTTTATAAATTACAATCTAGGTCATTATTGTACTTGCTTTCCACATATTGCACAATTTACGCAGAAGTCAACATGGAGAGGATAACTACATGAGTTTGAGGCCCTATTTGGAGTATTGGCTATGTAGGTCCTACTCATTAATAGAGGGGCCTTTAGGGTAGCTTGACATCATGTGCCCACTTAACCATTTTTTACATAGCCACTATGAGTAAGAAGAACTAGGGTTTTGTTATTTGATAATGAATGATGATCCATGACCTAGATATGAATTCACCATAGTGAAGGTAATAAAAAACTTAGAAGCATCCAGGTCATCGCATTCTATTTTAGCAGTTATTTCATATAGGACACCTACATCCAATCCAAACATTTGCATCAATGAAAACATCTAAGGCTAACAAAAGTGTTTGTGGCTATAGAGGCAACAAATCTAGAATTTAACAACTATTCTAGAGTACTCTTTTAGTCTGATTCTTACATGTACAAGATGCAGATTTATATTAACATCAAAAATAGTAAAATATCTCATAGTTATTATCATTTCCATATCAATTATAGTTTTACTTTCAATTTTTAGCATATCTCAACATAATAAATTTACTATATGTTCTATATAAATTTTACAATTAAATAACCTACTATAAATCTATTTATCAACATTGTACTTATTCATTTCTATATTTCTACCCTTAGATATACCCAATCTAGAGTTTTAAGATTAAACATAGATTATATTTCACAAAAATGCATCTTATTAATGCATTCCAAATTAATTTTATATTATTCACTTTAGATGGAAGGCTAGCAAATCATTTTCTAAATAACTATTAAAAACAGTCAAATTTTATAATTCCAATTTTATTTATAAGTTGGTTAATTATATTTTAATCACGAGAATCTTTCCCTGAGAGTAATTCCCTCAGTTGTACTTCGATTAAGCATAAGATTGTAGATATCCATAGTGGTTTCATGATATTCAATTATTCTTTACATGGCATGGTCATAAAAGAAGACATTCATTAGTAAAAGGTATAAGATGCCACCTATATAGATAATAGTTGAGAACAATCCCAACAACATTTTTTATTTCCACTTAATCTTATCATAAGAGTTTATCAAGCAAGGTGTAACTTAATCAATAACACACAAGATCTGATTAATTATCTTACGCATAGGAAAGTGAATATTTCATTCTTATCAATGTATTACGATACTTTCTCCATAACAAAGGTTTACACAAGGAAGATGTCAAGGATTAGATTTATCAATTAAAGCTTGTGATTTGACATAACCCTCATTTAATTATTCCAATCATTAATTGGTCGCAAATGCAATATTAAATCTCCTTTTATTGTAAAGGTGAGAGATTTAATGAAGTCGGACTAAAACAACTATGCATACACACCACATAGAATATTGATTTAGCAAATGAAACTAACTTATTTATAAATTAGATATAGTTTAGCACTGGACCACACAAAATTCATCGTCTCCCATGATACCACAATATCTTCGCAATTAAAAATAGAAAGAATAGAAGCATGGACCGATAAATTAACGTCTTTGATCATGGATGGATGGATGAAAGAAAGATTTCCTATAGAGATGAGACCTCTTAGGTTTTTCTTCAACTCAAATCTTTTTAAGTTAGTCAAGTCCTTTTGTCAGACATTTGTGTTTTATAGAAGTTGCAATGATAAGGCATTTATAGTTTCTAACATTGATAGTCTTATTTCATTGTTGTCTTTTCTCATCAACACATATTTTTTTATTGAAAGAATATAAAGAAGAAAGGATTGTCCCAAAAATTATGTCAAAGTTCACAACATCATCTCCATATTTAGCTTAACATATGTCAGAAATTATACAATATTAGAAGGATAGGATAAAGGGAAATCACTCATTCTTGAATCTTTAATTGGTTCAGTAAGAAGGAAGAAAACGAATGTTTATACTAAAAATCTATGTTCTAAATTCTTCTTTCAACAAGCCATGAACAACATGAACAATCCACTAGAATATTAACTTATTATTATGCATTTAGACACACTTATAGCCCAACATCATTCGTAAGAAGAAATAAGATAGAAAATTAATCATTTAAAAATACAAGGATACAATCTTTATTCATGTACATGTTTTGAAATTAAGTAGGATCAAGAAGGTTATGAATCATGATAAGATACATTTTCATGTTTATTTTAGAAATAGGAGAGAAGTGATGTTGTGAAAAAATCTTTTAATACTGTAGATGAAGAGACTTATGTGAAAATTTAACAAGGAATTTGTTCCTTAAGTCACAATCATACTGGTTCTTCAAGTCACAATTATACTGGATCTATCGTTGACCTGCATTGAGATTACATTCAATTATGTCAGCACTATGCTAGGAGTGTTTTCTTATCATCAAAGTTCCTTGAACATTAATCATGGAAATAAATATATCAATCCTAATATCATTAACATTAAATGAATTTTGCCTTTACAACTAATCCATTCACATAAGCATGTTAAGACTTACCAATACAAAATAACATAAGTAATAAGGAACAACTTACATCAATAAATGTTTATGCTATCATCATTCCATATCGTTAGTTTTTCCATATAATTATCAAGTTTTCTTCACACAAAAAGGCTTATCCCAAATAGATTCAATTTCATAATTTAATCTCATAAGAACTTATTAATTAATTTTAACATAGTGGTATATATGAAATTTGGCGATGGAGGAACGCGAGTAGAGATTGGTGAATCTAGTGTACTGAATGGAGAGATTAGGGAAACAATTGGTGAAGTGGGAAGAACATGAAGCTAGGAGCAGAGAAAGGGTGTGATTATAGTTTCCTACCCCAATGGTGTTGGATTGTGGAGGTGGGTGTGACACTATATTGGATCAGGTAGAGGTTTTGGTAGCAAAGAAATCCCAATCAAAGGGTTGGCCTCCAAATGATGTATGCCTATCTCCAACCCTATTTCTCATTTGCATTATATTGATTTGTGGATGTGCAACATTGTGAGTGTAAATAACTTGTGCCTGCTTCACTGATCATTTCATCTTGCACCATTTGTGACTAGGATGTCCTCCCTCCTAACATCTCAATGTTTCATGTGCAATGGAAACATGTGGTGTAGGTACATGTGGCTTTGGTCAGCCCTATTCTTTGAATTGAGATCAAGCTGAGCTTTCATCCCCTTATTTTACAAAATGGGAGGTGGAATTTTGGGTTGAGCTTGTAACTTTTTGAAAAGTGTGCATGGATGTTTTCTAATGTGCCCTATTCAATGGTTAGAGGTGTTAGCCTCAACATTTATACCTTCCATAGCTCCTCTTTGCCTTTTATTGATTTTAGTGCAATTGGAAAATCTCACACGATTTTGTATTTTCTCTTGCCTTGCCTTACCCAGGTGGATGCTAGCTCCCTCTTGTCCGGTGTTTCTAGGGTTTCTTTTACCTTACGACTCAGTGTGGTAGTGGTTTGGTGGGCCCCCTAGGGGAGAGGTGGTTTATTACTCTCTTTTTGGTTCTTCATGGTTATTGAGAGCTTTTTCTTGAGCTTGGGAAGGCTTTTTTTCCTTCTCCTTTTGTATGGGGTTTGCAAAATCGGGTGGAACCATTGTCCTTGCCCTTGTTCTGATCACTAGCATAATTTAGTGGTCAGGAACAAGGTGTTCCCTAGTAAAGGCTATTTGGGTTTGTCTTGTCTATTGGAGAAGCTTAGTTGTTCAAGGTCTCTTTGAGGCTTTTTGAGCTTCAATATGTATTTGATGCTAGTATTGAGAATCTTTGGGTATTTGGATTAGTTTTATGGCCTCTTCGGTGAAGAGTTGGTGTCTTTTTGACCTTGTTCAGCTATGTTTTTAATAGCGTAAGCATTTGTTGGTGTGTGGGCTTGCGACATGGATTGGCTCTATCATCTATGGCATTTTGGGCTAGTTGTGAGTTTTTATGGCTTTAGGTTTATCCCGATGCTTGTTTTGATTATTGTAATATCTTATGATATATATTTGTTTCGGGTTTCATCTTTTGTCTGGGCTTGTAAAACCTATGAATTTTTCCCTCTTACTACTGAAAAGGTGTGGAGTCCACCTTCTTCCACCAGATTTTATTATCTCTTATTTTTATCTTTGTATAGATAAGGGTCCCTATAACACTTAATATACATCAAGAAGTTTTAAGATGGTACACAACCTTTCCGGAAATTCCAGGGCACATTCGTTTCACCCATATCTTGTAAAATCAACTCCCATAAAATTTAGCAAAAATATGTCAAATTACCAATAATGGCGTAAAGCCAACGAACTATCTTATGCCATACTGCCCCCGCGGCAAGTAGGAATCAGCCATTACACAGCTTACACAGGAAGACCCCAAAGATTATAGCATAGTCCTCTCAGGATGTTATTCAGAGTTCTGTCCTGGTATGACACTATTTAAATAATGTTAATTCAGAACAAAATAGATCCATCCTATTAGAAAAATTAAAACTCCTGAATCAAATTGATAAAACTCTAATAGAATTGCGCTTTACGAGGTTGGTGTTCATCATTCACATGCTAGTTTTTGCCTTCAATTTGTGTGAAGAATCTTCGCCAACAAAGTAAATGAAGCAGGATAATCATCGCTGTGTTTTTGTGATGACTCTGTATAAAAGGGAATCCTTCTAACTTGCTGTTCTTTATTGAAACAATAATAAATGTATAGCGGCCATTTCTCCCCCATGCAATAATTCCACAGGCTCGAACCTATGATTTATGCAGATAAATTTACTCAGGAGGACCATAATTACAATGCCATCTATTCAGGAAGATAACAAGGCTACAGTCTTAACAGATATACATTTGATTACTCAAATAAACAAGTTCCCTTTTGTCTCACGGGCCATTATATAATAGTTATAAAAACTCTTCAAATGCAAACAAATATTAAAATTATAAACAATCGAGTGTTAATAATATCTAAAATTCACTGTTCAAAATTTGGCAGGATAAAAGGATTCAACAGAAATCATGTCCGAAATAATTTTGACCGAATGAATATCTTTAAATCTTTAACTCGTAATTTATGATCAACCCAAAAAAAACAAATTTACTATTCAATAATTCAATAATTACATTTAAAATATGAAGAAATCACTTCCCTGGGAGGGCGTACCACTCTCCATCTCGCTTCCAGCAGCTCCTCCTGTTACGCCCATGCGGCTTCTCTTTCCTCCTTCAAACATGGCGAAATTATCTTTAACTAAAAACAAATCCTTTCGATGGAATATAATTTGCCTCTACTTTCTCGTTGTTGCCTCTTCTCTCTCCTCGTTGGCTTTCAAAGTAAAATGCAGAGTTTTGAACAGTTCAAAAGGCATTAAATGCATTTACAAAACCGTTGTTTTCTACACATTCCTAAGTTCATTGGATTCCTGAATAAAACCTAGGACAAAGGACGGCATCCTCCTAAACTCTTACATTCCCCCAAAACTACCAAAAACTGTGCTTAAATTAAAAATGATAATATAATATTAGCAATTAAACTCCCACTTGAAAGGGCTGGTAGGGCCTAAGCTATTCCCTATGTCTTAATGTTGGCTGGTCCATTTTAATGAACCCGAGGGTGTTTTAAATATTATAATGCCTGCCTTACTTATTAGTCCCGAAGAGAGCGACTATACCATTCGTTTGTCTTTAACATGCGATTAGTCTTTGCTCGATTACCCAATGACATCGTGTTGTTGTCTCTGCGAAGTAATATGCAACGAATTAAGGGAAGGCAAGATGCAAGGTGTTTAGATAAAATAATATTATTTGGTTTCATTTGATTGGAGCAAAAATTTACATGTTATGGTGAAAGTTCATTTCAATCAAGGTATTACTGTCACAACTCTTTTGATGCCAATGAAACCATGGCATGGCAAAATGGTAGCAGGGCACCAGTTCCCGTGTGTCTTTTTATTGTCATATAGGTTGCAGGTTCAAGACTTTTATGTTTGCATTGATGGGCGGTACCCCTGTTCCTAGGCAATCTACTTGTAGCTTAACATCATGCTTCCATGCTAATAATTTTTAATTACAAACCTGCAAGCTTTGTCCCTAGACATCTCTAGAAAACTCCCCACTCCATTAGCAATTTCTTCATCTCCATCTGTTAGTTTAGGAGACAAGGCACAATTCGTAAGACCTATTCGACAAAAACAATTGACTCTGCAACTCATGGCCATGTCCTCAGAACAGTTCGCTCACAAACTTTCCCAGGTCATAGACTCTTGGCAGTCACATTGTCTAATTATGTTATAAGTGAGGAGGCCTTTAAGGGGCTGCGGATCGTTGTTTTGATAGGGTTTTGATTAATTTCATTGTCTTTCTACTATTTGGAAGAATTAAAACAAGGCCATGTTGGTTACCATGTAAGGTCCTTATTCCTTTTGAGACTTGTATGCTACAATCCCTGTGTAGGCTGGCCTGAAAGGATAATGAAATCAATGTTTAAGAAAGTGATATCTCATCTGCTATTTGTTGCCAGATTTGCCTAGAGTTGAAGGGTTATGATCCAGGTAAATTTTTTGTATCGTCTCGGTTTCTTCGATTCTTGGCCATGGATAAATTGGAATGTATTGTAAACTGAACACTATGTTTGATTAATTTTTGATTTGATTCTTGTTGCATAGCCAAGCACATTAGGCATTTTTTACACAATAATTTATATATATATATATATATATATATATATATATATATATATATGTTAATGCGTTACCAGTCCATTCAAGAGGATATCATTACAATTTTTATGTTTCCACTTTGTCCTTTTTATTTTTGATTGGTAAAGGGTAGACATAAAGATGTATCATTTCTTCTTAATAATGAAAATAATCTCGTTCTCAGCCTCATCATGTTATCTAAAAATCAATATTAGAATTCATGTTTGCATGCAATTGGTTGGGTTTCCTTTTGGGCATTTCGAATATTTTATGTCATACCCTTAAAATTTTATTTAGTCCATTTAAAGTCAAGGAAATACACAAATATAATGAAACATTAATGCAGAGTTGGTTAAGCTGATAGAATTGGATTTATTGGACTGGATGCACTACATTGACCCACATCAATATCCACGTTCCATGGTTTGTTTCAGGTATAAAATGCTAGTATGAAGGGCTCAACTTTCTTTCACTCCTCCACTTTTGCAATCAATGTACTTATTCTTCTAAATTAACTTTCAAAACACCCAATACTTGGTGCCCACTCTGCTTGTGTTTATCGACAAGTGCCTCACGATTTTTAATAATCAGTTTCTATTATTGTGCTATTGTTTTTGTTGCTATACACATCACTCTATTTACAAGACATCTCAAAAGTTGTGTAAGTAGTGTATGATATGTGTTGTTTTGTTGTGTAATTTTGATTTAAATTTTAATCATAGGGCCTACTGTCTAGTAATTATGTTCGTTTAACAAAACATCACAAAATTTGCTTTGTTGTAAAGCAATGTGAGGAAGTTTGCATCATGCACATTTGCATTATTGAAATTTAGGGCCTTTAATCTTTAAAAAATCATGGATCATTCTGAAAACTTTAGAATTGTCGGTATATTGAAGGTAGGTATAATTTGTGTTTGATATTTTGTAAAAGGCATGGCTAATAATAGAATTTAGAAATTTTAAAAACATCACTGTCTAAAAATAGGGGATTTTCCTCTTCTCCATCCACCAAAAATTTTAAAATTAGTTCCTCTTCTCCTGCTACCAAATTTTTTAAAATCAGTTCCTCTTCTCCAGCCACTAGCTATTACATCAGTTTAGAAGGATAACCAAATCATAGATTAAGAAAGTGACATCTCATCTGCTACTTGAATATAGTTCTCAAGTTCCAAGATTTTCCCAATTGTAAGCTTGAACTTAACTTTGTCATATGAATTTGCCTAAATTTATTTAAGGTTTAAATAGAAAGCCAAATCATACATACACATCATAGATTTTAGTCCAAAGGCCACAACTTGTTGACACAATTCATTAAAAAGATACAAAGCCTCTTCAAGATGACCATTTAGTGAAAAACCTATCATATGAATTTTAATTTAAACTTATCTAGTCTTGAATCGTGAGTTAAACTAGAGTGTATTCATCTTTATTGCAATCCATAAACGAAAAATTGGTGAGGTAAATCATTAAATAGACATGAATCCTTTTCAAGGTGATCACTAAGTTTACAACTAATTAACATCATATTCCATGAGACAAGAAATCATTACAACATTTTGCCAAATAATTCAACTTGATTTTTGTATGTTTTTATAATTTGCAAATATGTCTAGTAGTGGAGTCATAGCTATAAAACTTGAAAAAATCTATGCCCTATTCCAATGCTTTCATTTTTTTGATCTAAAATAAATCTTCCCATAGGGGCTTGGAACTGCACGCCCTTGTTGCATCAAATGATTATTCTTGATGATAAAGGGCTCAAATAACACATGTTTTATCCACCTAGTACACTTATGCAACACACATGATATCTAATATCAATGACAAAGAAAAAGTTTTGAGAAACATAAGGTTATAACTATAATAATAATCATCACCCCCTTAAATTTTGTTAATTAAGTGTTTCACCAATAGTTATGTATGAATTACTAGATCCTAAAAGATGACAATAACTCCTCCAATGAGATTTCTTATGCTTGTAACTATCAATAATAATTCTATTGTCTTCCTGTTTTAATGACCTTTTGTGGCTTTGGTCAAAATTAGATATTTTCATTTCTCCTTTCTCCTTAGATATTGGTGTTCTTTTTTATTTTATCTCTTGTTTTTCATTTTATTTTGTTGTAAAGATTCGGCCCCTAGTTGTATCCCATGCTAGTTCATAGCTCTAGTCAAAATCCATTTACCCTATCAAGTAAAAATAATAATTTAAAGACTATTGAGACAACTCCATATTGAATTGGTATTAAGCCAATTTTAAGGTGTTAGCCTCTTTATAAAATAATTATTAAGATAAAGCACAAATGGACTTATACTAAATGCATTGCATATTGGAGGAGACCATCTCACATTATGCATCCTCACCTATAACAATAGATGATTCAAATTTTAGTGTTATTTAATGCACCTCTTCCAATACTCAACATCCATAATAATGATAATGTACTACATCCAATATAAGGTAAACAAACTATAATAGTGGTTGGAACAACAAACATAATCAAGTATTCATACTAATAACCATTTTAGAAGGGAAAGAAACATATGCATATTACTAATTATTTAAAACATTTTATAAGAAGAATATTCTTGTCACTCACATTTTCATTTATTGACCCTCAGGTTGATCGAGAAAAAAGGGAGGGCAAAAGGGTCTTATGACAAGGGCACCAATCCACTATAGACAATATTTATAAACTATATAGCACCTTAGTCTTGTACACTTAGAAAATATAGGACTTTGTTTGTCTCTCCTAATTTTAAACCTTTCTCATTACCAAAAATCTTGCATCTATTTGATTTAACCTTTTTAAGGGTTTACATGTGTAATTCCTATGTTAGATTAAAGCGCTGAGATGTCTAAATCAGTCAAATAATATGCAATAACTAAGCATTGATTTGTTATGGATTTTGAGTTCTTTTTAATTTCTAAAAATAATAATAAATATGTATAAATAAGGAATTATCTGAAAAGTGATTGTTATGGATGATCTGGGTTCTAAAAATTAATTTTTGGATAGGTCTGAGTGTCATCAATAGGGTCATAAGATATGATTGTTCATTAGAGAATAGATTCCCACATGGATAATAGTGCCATACTCAATATTGTACCCCTTGGCCTATCTCTTAATTTTAAAAGTCTTATAATGATGACTTAGGCCTTTTATCTTGCCCAAAATGCTTAAAACTTGCATCTTAGATAGACACTTATGTCAATGCAAGTTTACTTCTCTGACACAAGTGTTTAGAGCCCTAAATTCATCTAATTTAAAAATGAAATGTATCTGAATGGTCAACCTAAGTGATTTAATGCAAAATATTTTCTAAATTGATTTGTATAAATACAAGATCAACCCTCATTCATTCCTTACCTAGAACATACCAAGGTAATTTATTAAAATAATTTAATAAAATAATAAATAAATAAATAATTTCCTATTATATCATATTCTCATATTATTCATAGGAACAACACATATACAAGTCTGAAGTACTAAAAGAGGAGCCCAAGATCTTGATTTTCCAACTTACAAGATAGGTCACTATTGTACTTACTTTACACATATTGTGTGATTCAAACACATGCCAACACATAGAGGATAACTACATAAGTTTGAGGCCCTCTTTAGAGTATTATCTATGAAGACAATACTCATTGATAGAGTTGTCATTCGGGAAGATTGATACAATGTGCCCACTAACCCATTTTTCTTATAGCCACTATGAGTAGAAAGAATGAGGGTTTTGTTATTTGAAGAGTGATATTCCATGACCCAAATATTAAGGCACCAAATCCAAGGAAATGAAAAAAATTGAAGCACCTAAGTGGTTACATTCCGTTATAGTAAATATTCCATCTAGGACACATATATCCAACCTAGACATTAACATTGATATAACTGTTAAACGCTGACCTAAGTGTTTAAGACCACTATTAGCTATCTAATTTTCAAGCCTAAAAAGTTTTTTCAATCCTTCCTAACTTGATGATATCATGGAATAACTTCTAGGCCATGGGTGGCAAATTGGTGATGTGAATCTCTAAATTGAGCTAGCTCCCTTGATGCTTCACCTACAACTACAACTAAACTAATGAAGTTGTAAAGAAAAGGGATAAAATAAGACTAAAATAAGAAAGGAAACATGGAGGTGTTTCACCAAATTTAGTTCCATAGACTTTCCAATGCTTCCACTATGAAATAATAGCATTACAATTTGATTTCCACAACTTCAAGATAGTTCCTCCCACACAAGTGTCTCTATATGAAGGTTATGGCTAGTACAATAGCTAACATTATTAATCAAGATGTATAATGGAAAACACTAGTGATAATTCAATAATTTAAATCATAAAAACATTTGATACACTTCATATGACCTATGGAAAGATAACTAATTCACATAGGGGCACGAATGCAAAGGACAAATGGAAGGAAGTAATACATCTATCTCTAACATTCATCAACAATTCATTTCAAATTCACTGAATGCAAAACTAAAAATGTGTAATTTATCTTCAATTTTATTTCAAAAGCAATAAAAATTATTAAATTTGGTAGGGCTTCACCATACACATTTAGAGGTTACATTCAATCACTTTCAAAGTTTTACTTATAAAAGAAGAGAAGGAAAAGAGAGAGAAGTGATGTGTCAAAAGTCCATCATGACTGTGTATATGTCATAATATCAGTTTCATACAAGAAGTGGAAGAGATAATACAAGGAGTTTTTTAATCCTCTTGTCCATGTGTCAAATTAAAAGGTATATATCTTCAAATTTTGGTCAATAAATGAGGAAGAAACACTGCTTGTGCATCTTGAACTGATTCATCTTATTGTATGAGAAGTTATGAACTATTTGTGGGAATTTGGTACTTGTATTAACACCTTGTGGCTTCTTTCCTTCTACCAACTTTACAATGTAAGCTTACAAATAATCATGAGGTGTTTGATGATCAAATTAGTCTCTTAAGTTACTTCATGCTCACTCTAAGGACACTTGTAAGATTATCATGACACCTTTCACCTTAAGGTTGCCAATAAAATTGTTTCTAACCTCCTTTACTTATTATTGGAAATTTTTTCATATTTATGATTCTTTCATCATGAAATTAATCACTCATTATAATGCTCTTAAGGTTCCTTGATATTTGATTTACATGTTTACAACTACACCTTCTTGACATAAGAGTGATCACACCCACCTCATTGAGACTTGAAAATGATTTGAAATGTATATTATAATTTTGAAGGCTACTTTAATTACATGAATAATATTATAATATATATTTCCTATCCTGGAGATTCCCTCCAAATATATTAGTAGGCTTGACCTATTGAAAATCATGTGGTTAGGCTCAAGGACATAGTCTTTTAGGCCATTATTCCATACATTTGTTACCATACATATCAAATAGTGGCATCATAATATTCCCAAGGGTGTTTAGATACTATCCAAATAGTTTCTAGCTGAAACCAATCAATTATTTGTACTTATAAATATGATATTCTCCATCAGGTCTTTGGAAGGGGTTTTAGTAGGGTTTTATGATCTTTAAATTGTTAAGGATTGTTCATAAGTAAAAATACTCTTCCTTACATATAATTACATAAATTTGGATTTAATAATGTCAACTAACACCCATAATATCCATTGGGAACCATGCCAATCCTCATGCAAGTACATACCTAATGAAGGTGACCTTCTTAGACCAACTAGGCCTATTGATGAACTTGAGAGAGTGTCTTTCAGTAAAAGGAGATTTAAAAATGTTTGTATTTGTTTTTTAATGTATCTAAGAAGTCTAAAAAACCTAAAATCATGTCTTCCAACCATTTTTTAATTAATCTATACCGTAAAAAGTCTAAAACACATTATATCCCATCATAAGGGTCTGAGAGCAATTATATAAATTTTACCCTTAAGGTCTCTTTTGATGGATTTTATCTCTTTTTTAATGATTATGAACCCTAAAAGTATCTTTTACACTATTATACTAAACTAAAAATAACCCTCATACCTTAATTCATCTCAAAACTTGCATATTTCTTCATGTTTTATACACAAGCCTGTAGGAGACCATCAAGGTTCTTGGCTACATTATTTAGAGTGTGTTCTTTTTAGCTACTTTTTTGCATTTTAGTTGGCCCTAGTAAGGATATATATCTTACTCATACTCTTTATTACCTCCAAAAATATTCTCAACACTTCATTTAACATAATAAGTATGCCCTTTTCACTCATATGACTATGATAGGAATGTAGGTGTGTATTAGGCCTAAAGCATTTTCCAGTGTATGTCAACCTTCCTAAGATCATTTATCACTTTATCTTATTATGGATGGATGTATAAAGTGATATATTAACCCATACAAACCTAAATTATTCAAGGATTGTCTTTAGAAACTCATGACACTTACCTCTTTGGCATATTCTAATATTTTTGAATAGAAAAAAGTGGACCTATAGGTCTAGAGACCTATGTGTTTACATTTACATTCATGTAGATAATCTAGGGAACGTTTCTAAGTCTTATATACCTTTTAAATATATCATCCATCCTTCACTCATGTTTTCATGTTTAATATACTCTTCAAGACATCTATGATGTCCTTAAACACTTAAGTTTGCTTGTAAAGTCATGTTTGGTCTTCTTGATTATGTTTTGATTCATTTAGATCCATTAGTCACTGTACACCATGAAAAGGTAGACCTAAGCATTATATAATTACTCATTCAATTTTTGACAATGAAAATTAGCTTTACTATCCTTAGATTGTCTCCATCATGCTCTTTACCATCATACTAGTCAGGCTCATATAGAGAGTTGTAGATGATCATTGGTGTCTTTGGGTCCTCATAAAATTTTACCCATATTATATGATATCTCAAGATAGAGGATTGAATTTGTTTTTTTATTGAGGTTTATCCTGTACATAAACACTTAAATAATGTATTATCAACTTTTCAATTAGTTAGAGTCTTGTATTTGCTTCATTAACACTTGAAAATTTTCTTGATGGCTGCCTATGACACCAATATTACAGAACCATTTTGTGGATATATGTGAGTTTTAATAAGTATGGAAGGTGTGATAATGTTTTACCAATGCCTATCATGTGTTTACCTTACATTTTAAACCTAAAACTCTCAAAGGTATTAGTTTGGTCCTAAACGTGTTCCTCCCAACATTGGCAAACCTGTGACTACACATTTCATTCATTTAGGCATACAAGGTTTTTCTTAGATCTGATTTATTATAGTATATTTGAATTTTTTGAATATATACACTTCATTTATACTTTATTATATCATCTTTCATTTTGAAATCATCTCTCACCTCTCAAGAAACTTGCCTAAACTTACAAATCTCTATAAAACTCAATATTTATTAGTATAGTAGATCTATACCATGATTTCTTGCATATAATTAATGTTTTATGCAGTCATAATACCATAAAATATCTACTTAAAACTTTAATTAATATCAAATAACTCTCAAATACACATAGAAAAGCGAAAAACATGTCTATAGTTTCTCAAATGGGTTTGCAACTCACTTAAAATGGAGGCTTTGATCTTCTGATGTTGGAATTTTCCAAGAAGATACTAGAAGTGGTATTATAGGGTTATTAGGTCTTACATGTTCTCACACAATCATTAATTTGTAACAAAGAGGTCACAAAATCCATTAAACTATTGAAAATTGAGCCTATTGGGTTTGAAGTCACCTTTTTACACCTTAACTTCTTAGGTCTTGTTCACAAAGCTAAGGGACATGATTATATAATTAATGCCACAAATTAGAAGGTAATTATCATCCCTTTATTTTACCAACATCTATGTATCCAAATATCTCTATCCTCCATGAACTATCCTCAAACTGGTGACCTTCCTAAGCTTGTCAAGCAAACTTGTGAACCCAATGAAGAAATGGTATAGGTTTTTACCATATCTGGATTTGTAACTCCCTCATTTTCATGGATTTAGGTTTAATGGATCTGGAGGAAGCCTTAGATATGATTTTAAGTTGATTTATAGAGGAAAACTTTTCAAAGAGACCACTATAGGCCTATTTTCCTAAAAAAAACTACATATTCTACCTTCTTGAATTATTGAAGATGATGAACCTAGTGATTATGAGACTCTTTATGACTTGTACAGATGTGGAGTAACATGTCAAAACATTTCCCACCTGCATTCCATGCAACTTCTTCATTATCTCTTATTTGGATGCTATAAAATGATGATTGGGTAGTTATAGAGAGTTTCTAACATTGTAAAAGTAGTCTTAAGACATTTTGGACAAGGTGTATGGTCAAGTAAAAATATTATGATATTTCACAATTGTTATATGATATGAGATTAAACTATTCAAAGATATATTCCTTCACTTTTGACATTTTCTTGAAAGTCATATTACAACATTACAAAAATCAGTATAAGACATAATGAATAAAAGACTAAAATTTCCAAATAAACCTTAACTTACCTAAAATGTTTAAAATACATTTTTATTAACTTACTAGATCTACTCCTTGGTCCACTTTTTTAGTTTAGAACGCAATTTTTCCTAGATGGTCACCATTCTTCCTCTTTGACCATGACTCAAGATTGACCTTGACTTCACACTCAAAGCTTAGCTTAGTCAAATTTAACTTAGTCTATGTTAATCACATTGGAAATGGTCACATTGATTAACTTTGATGGCAAGACTACATGACTTGACCTTGATTCTGACTATATAATCCTAAGAGACTTTACAAGCTACTAAGAACAACATAAATCCTATAACCTTGAGACCAACCATGACCAAGATAAGACCCTTATGATGGATAGAAACAAAGTTAAGATCATGATGACCAAAGTTTTTAATGATTCTCACTAATGGTGGCCAATTTTGGTTAACATATTTACCAACCTTTTAGGATTGCATGCTACGGTCTAGACTATTGGTGTTGATAATACAATGGGTTATGGGGTCATGAATTATACTTTCCTTCAATTCAAACTAAAATTTAATATTGATATAGCCTTGAAACCAACTAAAATTGAAAGACAACTCAACACACACACCACAAACACACATGTGTCATAAGACACTTAGAGAAAGGACAAGAATAGAAAACAAACCAACAACTTGTGCTCTAAGCACTGGGAAAATAAAGACCTATTATACTATGTACAAATTTCAAAAAATAACCTTAGTAACATGGTTTAAAATGTTGCCCATTCACTGGGATGATCAACTCCTTTCCATCCATCTTTGCAAGGTAAAAGGTATTAGTTTCTTCGTAACTAATGAAAACATAAGGCCCACTCCACAATGTATCAAACATGGTATGCCTACCAGGATTAGCTCTATCTTCATCCCACTTTGATATAAGGTCTCCTCATTGATATTCTCTTAAAAAATCCCTCTTATCAAAAGTCTTCTTCACTTGGGCTTGATGACATTCCATGGTATGCATAATATGATTTCTTGTCTCTTTCAAAACCATCAACTCTATCAACCTTATTGCCATGAAATCACTTTCCATCATGCCAATTTGTTGAGCTAAATCTAGAAATGGTAATTCAAGATAAATATGTATCTTGGCTTCTCTCCCATAAATAATTATATATGGTGAGTTACAGTGATCCTATTTGTCCATAAGGCTATCTTCAACTTAGTGTTCCAAGTTGTTTGATTATCTTCCATTATCCTCTTAATAATTTTGATCAAATTTTTATTGGTATACTTAGCTATCCCTTTCCATTAATAATATTATTGGAATAAGAGCTTAGATAGATGCCATGTTTGAGATCCCACTCAATGGTTATTGCACCACTAAATGCTATTGCATTATTAGAAATTATTGTTGAAGGAATTCTAAATTTGGTTAGTAAGCCTTCTTATAAGTCATGAACTAAATTTTCATTATCCTTCTTAAGAACTATTTCTTCTACACACCTTGTGAAATAGTCAATGGATATAAGCAACCATTTATGGCTAGCACTTGAGGCGGGGTTTATCGTGCCAATGAAATTAAGTCCCAGTTGCATGAATGGTTGTTCTAATTGAATAGGATTGAGAATAAGAGTTTAAATATTTTGCTTCCATATGAAAAATTCATGACTTTGACACCTTATTACTCAAGAATAATAGTCCTTAAACAAGCTAGGCCAATAATACCTAACCCTCATTATTTTTGTTTTTGTGGTCTTAGGTACAAAGTGACCTCCTATAGGCCCATCATTAAATTGTTACCAAAGCCTATCAATGTGATCAATTTCAACACATAGCGATAACATCTAATTAAAATCCTTTATAAAAATGACTCCATATATAAGAACATAATGGATGGACTGTAATCTAAATTACATTCTTGTTATTTGATCGAAACCAATAGGAAACACACCTGTTTGAAGAAATATTACGATAGATTGTGTAAAACTTACAGGGAATGAAGGTATGAATATAAAGGGATCATAATGAAATTCCAAAATAACCTTTTATTTTTATTAAATGTTTGATTCAAATTGTTCACATATCCTTCTTCTTCTTATCAATTTGGTAGCCTTGATCTCCATGTCATACTCCATGACCTTAGTTATCCACCCAATCCTTTTCTCATTCAAATCCTTATTCAAAATGAAAATCTTATGTTTAGTTGTGCCACCATGACATGGATTTATTTTTATTATAAACCATATGCCTAAAATTCATAAGGATTATTTTAACTTACAACACTTGCTTCTCAATAAACATGTATCTCTCTTCATAACCTTCTAGCCCTTGACTAAAAATAGCTATAGGCTACTTAAGACCTTATCTATTATACTGCATCCACGTGGATGAGATGGTTTCAATGTTAGTAAAAACATAAAAGATTAAATCCTTTCAGAAATCAAGATTGATCAATGTAGGTTTTGGGCAAGTGCTTGTTTAATAGCATCAAAACTATTTTTTTCCTTCTTTAGTCTAATTTTATACTTGGTGGTTATTTGACATGGATATAATAGGTTTCACAAGGTTTGAAAAATAAGGTATGAACCTTATAATAAATATTTTCAAACCCTTTTCATATTTGGGAAACGATAAAGCCAATATGGCACTTACCCTTTCAAGGTCTATAATAAACACATCCTTGAAGACAATGTGTCCTAATAACTTACCCTCATTACCTGTAAAAACACACTTATTGGGGTTAAGAGACATCCCATATTGCCTACATATTTCAAAAATCATTCTAAGATGAGCTATGTGATAACTAGCATCATTTGAGAAAACCATTATATCATCAATAGAGATTAGCACTAGTTCATTGATCAATCCCTGAAAAGCCATATCTATGGATCTTTGGAATGTATCCCTAGCATTATACAATGGATTCTTAGCAGTGATTTTAACTTTTGCTTGGTGAACTACTAGCTCACTATCTACAAAAACTTGTAATTAATTCACCCCCTTCTTTATTTCCCATTGAAACCCATGTATAAGAGCATCATACTCATTTTCATTACAAGTGTAAATAAACTATAATATTATTAAAAAGTAGTACTTCTCATTAGAAGGATAAACTAGCATTAGACTTGTTTACCCTTGCTCCATTCTTCTTAAACCATTAAAGAAATTTTTTTATAGACCATAATTATATTAACTTGACTTGGAGAGAGATGTTATGGATGTAACATATTTATGAAAAAAATAAACACTAAAATAACTTCTTTAACACCCTTCTATGGATCATATTCATGGTTTTATGCTACCCACTCATCAAGGAAAAAATATGATATGACTTACATAGGTACAATTATTTATTGATCTTTAGGATTATGTCCCTCATAAATGATGGTAAAATTCACATTTTAAATGTTTGTCTTATATTACTCAATATGAAATTTAGATATATGTTCAAATTTGATTGTAAATTTAGTACCATATCTAGTTCTAAAATCGATATATGACCAATCAGATGACAAATACAGACAAATCTTGGCAATGAAGTCTCTTGACAAACATATAAAAAATTAGGGTTCCAAATCAACTAAAATAATACATTTATAAATATAAAATTTGGGATAATAATGAATACTAAGACTCAAACCTTTGATCACATCCACATTCCTAGTAGCTGAACCATCTAATTACAAGACACCCTTGGTATTAGGCTCATACTTTAGGCCTAACTTATCAGCTATTTATTTAATCATCATCAAGATACTTTCCCCACTATATATCATACAATTTTTTACTATTCAATCTCAAAATATCACATAAACATAAAAATTATGTGGTTTACCATTTTTGCTTGGCTTCTTACTAGTAGGTGCAAGTGTATTTGTTAAAATTAAACTATCTCTTCTTGATAATGTTTTTAAAAGGCTATGTTTTGACAAATCTTCTTGAAGTATCTCATTTTATCCATGGATATAAAATGTACCCCAAATAGGAATACTCAAATTAAACCTTTTCATTCAGTCCACAATGTTGATACAAGAGCTACTAACCCTTGACTATCCTTTAGGAGTTTCCATACTAGTTTGAACTTGCATAGTTTGAGGTATAAAGTCACCCTTTACATTCTAATTTTTTTGGGTTAATTGTTGATCCAAAAATCAGAATTTTTGATTTAAATATTTTGAAATAATATTAAAATAACATAGTAACAATGATTTCTTTGAGAAGAGGTATTTTATTACTCAAGATTGTAATATAACCATATGCTTATCTCCAGGAAGAGATGTCTTATTTATATTTCTAGTTACATATTCATTTAGATATACTTTTTAAGGTAGGAGTAGGATGTGTAAGGTCACCAATATTTATGGATATTAAGTGGTTTGACTTACATGATTTACAACAATGCAGAATTTGAGGAATTACTATTTTTAGAAACTTACTATTTTTAGACTGCACTACAAAAATTAAAATTTGGGGCACTTCTATTAGGTTTTTAGTGGATATAAACAACTGATAAAATCTCTTTTCCATCTCAACTTGTTCTCCTTGTTTTTAGTTTTCCAATGGTTTAAACAAGGAGACAATCCTAACTATGATGTAAAAGTTATGGCTCTGGAAAGTTCAATCATCAATTGGGGTATAATCATCACCTTAATTATTGCTTAGATCGATTTGGCCTTAAGAGATGGATTAATATCTTTAGTTCCTTGATACATAAAAGACATATTATTTTCAATCTTAACTATCTCTTGAGCAACATCAATTGCTCTCCTTTTCAACATTGTACTGGATGCTATTGAAGTATCACCAACTTTGCTTATTCTTCCTAGCTTATTCTTCCTAGCTTATTGACTACACACCAATCTCCTTCTTTCCAATTTACCAATTTAGCATAAGATTTAAATTTTTCTCCATTATTACTTTCAATATTATAATCTTTATCTTGTGTCATACAAGTAATTATCCCATTTTTTTCCATACAAGCTAGATTAAAAACCTCATTCTAATTTATAGGCTTATTATGAGGCTAATCCCATTGAGAAGACTAATCATGTTCTTGTACAAGATTGTTTTTAGTAGGTACTAAATATCTAGATTTTGAGGTAGTATTTGGATTTTAACTATTACATGGTCTAGCATTGGTAATTTACCTTGCCCTTGGGAATGGCTTGCAAAGGTGGTCTATTTGGCTGATTAGAATGATAGGACTGATATGGAGCTTGATAATATCAATGAGGCTGAGGTACCTACCTCTCAACCACCACTTACTTGTTAGATTTAGCCTTGAATAGACTTCTAAACTCTTGAATTTCATTTGATTGACAAGGAGTAGCTTGTTCATGATCGGTTAATGTGTGAATGGGGAAAAGAGTTCATGTAGGAGGATGTATATCAAGAAAGAATGGCATGAGTGGTCTTGGGGATATCTTTCTAGATTGAATGAGTTTATTCACAACCTTGATTGAAATTTCATATGACTTAGTTAAGGTCTCTCCTCCCATAGATTGTATCATAAAAAATATGTCACTATTCAAGGCCTTAATATATTAAAGGAAGGCATAGTTTGGAGTAGGTTTCATAAGAGTTGGGATCCTATCCCATGTTTTTTGGAATCTAGAACTAGAATCCTATGTAAACTCTTGTAGAGCTCTTTTTATATAAATTAATTGGCTAGCTAGAGACAAGTGATCACTCTTGTCTTCTCCCAATTGGTCCCATTCATCGCTGGATTTAGGAGACAAATTCCTATATAAATCCAAAAATTTGACTTTAGATGATATTCACAAAAACCTAATAGCCACATTATCTTTAGTAATATTATGGATAATTAAAAAAAAAATCCATTTCTCTAATGTGCTTAAAGGGGGTAATGATGTTTTCTCCACTAAAGTATGGGACACTTTTAAGAGCTTCCACATGGATATCATCATATCTTGAAAGGATTATAGGGGTTCCATAATTGAAATAAATAATTAGGTTTCTAGCCATCTTAATAATTGAAAATGGAGCTTCTTTCTAGGAATCTTGGTATAAGGAGTATTGTAAAGGAATCTCTTTATGTTGACTAAAAATGAAGGTAATTCAACAAAATCAAAAGGAATACCTTTGGAGCTTGACCTTGTAGTCACATTTTGAATTAAATTATCTTGTTATTATATAAAAAAATACTAAAAACATGTTAGAGTTGCCAAATGCTTCATGAAAGAGGTTATTGAAGCTATAAATTTGTTGATATCAACATCAATCTTAGATAACCTTATTAAATTTCAATTCCACCAAGTGCTCTAGAACTATTATCTATCTAATTTCCACCCCTAAGAAGGTTTTTCAAGCCTTCCTAACTAGATGATATCATGGAATCACTTATAGGCTAATGGTGGATTAATTGGTAAAGTGAATCTATAGATCTGGCTAGCTCCTTTGATGTTTCACCCAAAAATACAACTAACCTACTAAAGTTACAAAGAAAAGGTATTGATTAAGACTAAAATTATAAAATAAACATGGAGGTGATGCACCATATGTATTTCCCTCTATGTTCCAATGTGTGAACTATTAAATAACATGAATAAAATTTGATTTACATATCTTCAAGACAACACCTCCCACATAAGTGTTTCTCTATGAAGGCTAAGGCTAGTACAACATCCAAGGTGATTAATGAAGAGGTATAAATTTAGTCATTAATGATCCTTTAACACTTAAACACAACAAACATTTTAATACACTTCATGTGACCTATGGAAAGATAACTAACTCACATAAAGGCATGAATGGAAAGGAAAAATGCAAGGAAGTAATACAACTATCTCTTACATTCATCAATAATTAATTTCAAATTCATTGAATTCAATAATAATAAAGCGTAAATCATATTTAAATTATTTTCAAAGGTGATAATAAGTATTATTGACAGGTCTTCACCATACAAATTAATAGGTTACATTTAATGCCTTTCAAATCTTCATTTATAGAAGAAGAGAAGGAAGAGATGTGTCAAAAGTCCATCATGAATATGCATCTATCATAAGATTAGTTTCATACAAGAAGTGGAAGAGAGATGACAAGGAGTATTTGATCCTCTTGTCGATGTGTCAACTCAAAAGGTAGATATCTTCAAATGTTGGTCAAGAAATGAGGAAGAAATAATCCTTGTGCATTTTAAACTAATTCATCTTCTTGTATGAGGAGTTACAAACTATTTTTGGATATTTGGTCCTTATTTTAACACCTTTTGGCTCATTTATTTCTCCCAACCTGACAATGTAAGCTAAAAAAATCATCATGAGGGGTTTGATGATAAAATGAGGCCCTTAAGTTAATCCATGCTCACTCCAAGGACACTTGCAAGACTAGCATGGCACGTTTAATTTTGAGGTTCCCAAAAAAACTATTTATAAAATCTTATAATATGTATTGGAAATTTGATAATATATATGATTCATTCATCATAATATTAGGTGCTTATCAAGATGCTCTTAAGGTTCATTAATCATTCAAATAGGTCTACAACTACACCTTCTTGATGCAAGAGTGATCACACATTCCTCATTGAGACTTGAAAGTGATTTTCAGCATATATTATCATTTTTAAGGATTATTAAATTACATGTAATTTATTATAATATCTATGTCCTAGTTTAGATATCCCCTGTAAATAGATTAGTAGGCTTGACCTATTGAAAATCCTATAATTTGGCTTAAGGACATAGTTTTTAAGGCTATTATTCCATATCTTTTTTCCCACACATAAAAACTAGTGGATTAATAAAATACCCAAGAGTTTGTAGAGACTATCCAAAAAAAATTTAGGCCATACAAATACATTTTATGCATTCATAAAGCTGATCTTCTCCAACATGTCTTTAGTAGGGGTTTTAGTAGGTTTTAGGGTCTTCAAATTATTAAGGATTGTTAATAACTAACATATCCTATTCCTTATATATAATGATAAAAAATTGGATGTAATAAGGTCATATAACACTTATAATATGCATTTGGAACCATTCAACTCCTCATTCAAGTTCATACATAATGAATGTGACCTTCTTGATCAACTAGGTTTGTTGGTGAACTTAAGAGAGTGTCTTTGAGAAAAAAGAGGTATAAAACTATTAGTATTTGTTTTAAATGTCTCTAAGAAGTATGTAACACCTACCATAATTTATAAAAACCATTTTCAAGAAATTTAGACCATCAAAAGTCTAAAACTTGTTTTATCCCATCATGAGGGTTTGAGAGCAATTCTACAAATTTGACCCTAAAGGTATTTTTATGGTTTTTATCTTATTTTTTAATGATTATAAACCCTAAAAATATCTATAAAAATATTTTAATCAACTGAAAATAACCCTCATACATTAATTAATCTCAAAACTTGCATATTTCTTTATGTTCTATGCATAGGCCTATAGGGAGTCCATCAAACGTCTTGTATACATTCTTGAGAGTGTGTTCTTTTAAACTAGTTTTTAGAATTCTAGTTAGAATTGGTAAGTAAAGTGAGCTTACTCATACTCATTATTACCTTTTTAAATATCTCAACACTCCATTACACATAACAAGTATGCCCTTATCTTTCATCTACTTGTGATAGGTATATAGGAGTCTATTAGGCCGAAAGCTTTCTCCATTATAGGTTAGCCTTGCTAAGATCATTTGTCACTATGTGTTAATATGTATGTATGTATCAAGTTATATATTACCTCTTCCACACTTTAATGAGGTAAGGATTGTCTATAAGAACTCAAGACACTTACCTCTTTGACAATTTGTTTTCTTTTTTATTTAAAAAATGTGGACCTATACGTCTGTAGACCTATGGGTCTACATTTACATTAATTTAGATCATTTAGGGCATGTTTAAATTTTATTATAGACCTTTTAACTATATAATCCATCTTTCAAACCTATTTTCAAGACCAAAATCATGTTCAAGACATCTAAAATGTCTTCAAACTCTTATGTTTTCTTGTACAATCATGTTTGGTCTTTTTTACTATGTTTTGGTTCATTTAGACCCATTGGTCAATCTATACCATGAAAATCTAGACATAAGAATTATCTAATAACCCCATACATTTTTGACAATACAATTTAGTTTTATTAGCCTTGGATGGTATCCATTATGCTATTCACCATCATACTAGTCAAGCTTGTATACAAAGTTGTAGATAATAATCGGTGTCTTTGGGTCCTAATACAAGATTTCCCATACTATATGATATCTAAAAATATAGAAGTGAATTGGGTTTTTTTATTTAGGATTATTCTCCACATAAACACCTCAATAATGCATTAACAACTTGGTCATTAGTCACAATCCTACGTTTACTTCTTCAAAAGTTGAAACTTCTCTGTTGATGACTGCTTGTGACACAATTATTACAAAGAAATTTGGAGGGCATATGTGAGTTTGAAGAAGTATGGAAGGTGAGATAAATTTGTATAAATGTGTATCATATGTTTACCTTCCATTTTAAACATAAAACTCTCAAGGGTATTGGGCTAGTCTTCAACATGTTCCTCCTAACTTTGAAAAACTAATGAGTACACACTTTATTCATTTAGGCATATGAGTTTTTTCTTGTAGTGAATAAAAGAGAGGATATTTTGAGTTTTTTTAATCTATAAACTTAACTAATACTTTATTCTAACATCAATGATGTTAAAATCATCTCTCAACTGTCAAGAAACTTACCTAAACCTACAAATCTTTGTAAAACTAAATATTTATTAGTATAGTAGGTATGAACCATGATTTAATGCATTAAATTGATGTTGTATGGGGTCATAATAACCTAAAATATATCCTTTCACCTTTCATTCATATAAAAGGACTCTCAAATGCAATTATATAAGTGAAAACCATACCTGCAGTCTCTCAAATGGGTATGCAATGCACTCAAAATAGAGGTTTAGATATTTTGATGTTGGCATATGCCAAGTAGATTCCATAAAGTGGTATGATAGTGTTAATAAGGTATTACATGTTCTCACACAATCATTTATTTTAAGAAAGGTTATCATAAAATCATTGAAACTATTAAAAACTGAGCCTTCTACGTTTGTAGTCACCTCTTTACACCTGAACTTCTTAGTAATTATATATAAAGATAAGGGAATTGATCAAAAAAATAATTCCATAAATTAGAATGGCATTATGGTCCCATTTTTTTCCCAAGAGATCTATATCGAACAATCTCTCTCCTCTATGAGCTATCCTCAAATTTGTGACCTTCTTAATCTTGTCAACCAAACTTGTGAACCTGAATAAGAAATGGTATAGGTTTTTTAGTTGTTTGAATCTATAAATCCTTAATTTGCATGGATTTTGGTTTGATGGATTTGGGAGAAGCCTTGGATAGGGCTGAATTTCATTTTTAGAAGAAATGTTTTTAAAGAGACCTTCATAGTCTTATTTTCCTTAAGAAAATACCTATTAATCCTTCTTGAAGTATTGGAGATGATGAGATGGGTGATTATGAAGCTTTCCTTGAATTTTATAGAGGTGGATAATCATGTCAAAACATTTCCCACCTTTCACTCCCTGAAACTTCTTTGTTATCTCTTATTTGGATTTTAGAAAATGATGATTAGGAAGTTACAAAGAGGTTCCAACATTGTACAAGTAGTCTTAAGACATTTTGGACAAGGTTTATAATCAAGTACCAATATCATGACATTTTAAAATTGTTTAATGACATGAGAGATCCCTATTCAATGATACAAACCTTCATTTTCTACCTTTTCTCAAAAGTCATATTACAACATTGTAATAAGCAATACAAGACATAATTACGAAAACCTTAATCTTTTTAAAGAAACCTTAACTTCACCAAAATATTAAAATTCTATGTTATTAACTTAATAGTTCTAATTCATAGTCCACTTGCTTAGGTTGGAACACATTTCTTTCTCGATGGTCACAATTATTCCTCTTTGACCATGATTTAAGATTGACCTTGACTTCACACTCAAACATTAAGTTTGTCAAATTTACCTTACTCTATAATAAACACATTAGAAATGGCCACATTGACTGACTTTGATGGCAAGACTAAATGACTTAACCTTGCTTTTGACTAAACCATCCTAGGAGACTTTACAATCTACTAAGAACAACACAAATCCTATCACCTTGAGACCAACCATGACCAAGACAAGACCCTTATGATGGATATTAACAAATTTAATATCATGATTGTCAAATTTTTGAATTATGCTCACCAATGTTAGCTAATTTTGTCTAAAAACTAAAGAGGCACAATATCTAGAATTTGGAAACAATTCTAGAATACTCTTTCAGTCTACTTCATGCCTATTATAGATCTAGATCTATATTAACATCATAACCAGCTAAGTACCTCATTTTTATTATCATTTTTATCTCTAGCATAGATGTACTTTCCATTTTTATCATATCTTAGCTTAAAAAATTTAGTATATGTTTTATATGAATTTTACAATTAATTGGCCTATTATAAATCTATTTATCACCCTTGTGCTTATTAATTTATATAATTTTAACCTTAGATATACCCAATCTATATTGTTAGGGTTAAACACAAGGATTATACATCACAAAACTACACCTCATTAACGTGTGCCAAGTTAGGGTTATATTTTTCACCTTATATGGAAGGCTATCAAATTATTTTAAAGATGACTTAAAAAAATTCAAATTTTATAACTCCAATTTTATTTATAGGGTGATTATATATATTTTAAGAATGTGAATCTTTTCCCAATAATACTTCCCTTGACAACTAATCATAATATTCTAGATAGCCATAGTGGTTTCATGATATTCAATTATTATTTACATGCGATGGTCACAAGAGAAGACATTTCTTAGTAAAAGGTATAAGATGCCACCTATATGGATAACAGATAAGACCAATCCAAAAACCATTATTTATTTTTTATTAACCTTATGATAAGATTATGAATCAAGGTGTAATTTAATCAATAAATCACAAGATCTAAATAAATGTGGGAAAGAGAATATATCATTCTTATCAATGTACTAAGATACTTTATCCATGATATAGATTTACACAAGGAAGATGTCAATGCTTAAATGTATATATTAAGGCTTGTGATTTGACATATACCTCATTTAATTATTCTAATCATTAATTTATCCCAAAATTTATATTAAATCTCCTTTGGTTGTAAAGGTGAGATCTCTAATGAAGTCAGACTAAGACAACCGTGCATACACACCACATAGAATATTGATTTAGCTAATGAAACTATTTTATTTATAAATATGAAATATTTTATAAATGAACCACACAAAGTTTATTATCCAATCCCATGATATCTCAATATATTCACAATTAAAAATATAAAGAATAGAAGCATGGACTGGTAAACTGAGGTATTTGATCATGGATGAATGAATGAGACATTTCATATAGAGATGAGACCTTATTTGGTTTTTATTCAACTTTAATATTCTTCAGTTAGTCAAGTCCTTCTATTTTACATTTGTGTTTTATGAAATTTTCAATGATAAGGCACTTGTAGCCTCTAACCTAGATAATATTGATTCATTATTGACTTTTCTTATCAACACTTATATTTTATTAAAAGAGTATAAAAAAGTAAGGATTATCATTTAATAAAAGACAAAGTTAAAAACATCATCTCTATATCTAGCTCAATATATTTTGGAAATCATACAATATTAGAAGGATAGGATAATGTAAAATCACTCATTCTTAAACCTTCAATTGGTTTAGTAATAAGGAGGAACTTGAATCTTTATATCAAATTCTATGTTCTAAATTATTCTTTCAAAAAACCATGAACAATCCACTAGAGAATCAACTTATTTTTAGGCATTTAAACACACTTCTTGTTTAGAATGATTAGTAAGAAGAAATAAGATATAAAAATAATCATTTGTATATACAAGGATAAAATCTTTATTCATGTACATGTTTTAAAAATAAGAAGGGACAAAAAAGTTATGAATGATGATAAGATATATTTACATTCCTATTTTATAAATAGGAGAGAAGTGATGTTATGAAAAAAATCCTTTTATATTGTAGATGAAGAGAATTATGTGAAATTTTAAAAAGGATTTTCTTTCTCAAGTCACAATCATCCTAGTTATATCTGTTTCATGCATTAAAATCACATGCAATTATGTCATTTCTATGACGGTAGTGGTTATATCCTTGACCTACATTGAAATCACATATTATACAATCATCTTATCCTTTTGATCTAAGGTAATTTAAAGTTTCTACTTCTCCTCACCTCAAAATGGGGGAATATTATTGGGGGCATGTCATAGAGCCAAGGATTTAACATTGTTCATGGTTCACCAAATTTATATTTTAGTTAGGGCATGTTATGGAAACATGTCTTCTACATTTTTCATAATTTCATATTCTATGGGTTATGTCTTTGAAAGAAGTTCTCCACACTTATTCATTATTCAATATACCAAGATTATAGGAGGGGGGGAATGTTTTAGAAACATGTCCCCCATATTGTCACTTATATAAATTTTTAGACTTATCTATTTTTAGTGGGGGGGGCATGTTATGATCAACATGTCCTCCACACTTATTAAAATTATAAATTGGATGAATTCATAGTTATATGATTTAGATATAATTTTGTGGAAATTATATATATATATATATATATATATATATATATATATATATATATATATATATATATATATATATATATTGGTACCATCTTTATATATAAATTCAACATGAGACATATTTAAGGTACACATACTATGCAGTGTGCTCCTAATATTTCAAAATAAAAAATAGTTTTAGACTTCAACACACTTTTATATATTGTCATCACCCACTAGGATGGACTTTTACATACTATATAAAGCCAATCTACTTCAGCTATTGGATTGATTTTTGGTATGGTTAAGGTGATCAAATCACTCAACACTTTCAAGTTTATAGGTTGAAATTGATTACATAATCCAATCATACCACATTTATAATGTGAGTTGACTCATTTTTCTCATATTCACCAAGTTATAAGTACGATTGGGTTGCACAGTTGAGCTAATCTCAATAGCCAAGTGGAACTTCACATTTTTTCCAAGGTTGGGGTCAAGTTCTTTATTTAAACCTTTTTATATATATGCACTTTTAAGATTTATATTTGGGTAAATCTTAGATCTAGTGTTTCATAATGATACCTCTTTCATCTTTTTAGATCAATTTGCCATAAGGTAAGGCATTTGCATCGATACACATGTGTACTCATAAACCTTTATCTCTTTCAGTTTCCATCATTTTAAGATTACATGCAATGATTATATATTTTAACAAATCACTCAAGTGGGACTCTTACAAAGGCAAGTATGTTATACATACCTAGGCACACATATATTCTCCTTTAAACTAGTAATTTCATTACTAGATTAAATGGGTGTTAAATGTAAACACTATTTATGAATTATATAGCACATAAGTCTTGCACATTTGGAAAATATAATACCTTAGTTATTTATCTTAGTTATATACCTTTCCTACTATCAAAAGGCTCGTAATCGATATATATTTATTCTCATTAATTATTTCTTAGTCTAACCAATGTCATTCTGATGACCCAAGCCTTCTATCTTACCTAGAAATTTGTAAAGCTGCAAAACCTTCCATTTTAAAAAAATTTGGACCTTCACTTATTTTCTAACTACCCAGACACTTGTATCCTTGTTAGATGCCTATGTCAATGTAAGTGTCATATTCTGATGCAAATAATCCAATTTACAAATGAAATGTGTTCTTATTGTAATCCTAAGTAATTTAATGTGAGATATTTTCCAAAAGGATTTTTGTATGTAATGGATCAATCCTCATTCATTCCTCACCTAGAAACTTCTTACCTCTCATAGGGAAACTTACTAAAATCTTTCATTCAAGCATTGAAGTGAGAAAATATTCCCTATTTTATCCTATTTCCATATTAGTCATCAAGACAATACATATATAGGTATGAATTATTGATGGAGCATCCCATGAGTCATATTTTTACACTTACAAGTTACATCACTCGATGTACTTATTTATCATATATTGCATCCTCATGCACACACAAGCCAACAGGTATGAGTGAACTACATAAGTTTGAGGCCCTCTTCAGAGTATTGGCTATGTAGGCAACACCTATTGATAGAGGGGTCTTAGAAATAACTCAAAACCATGAGCTCACTAACCTATTTTTTTGCAAGGTTACTATGAATATGAATAACTAGGATTTTGATCATTTGACAAGGAGTGATACTTTATGACCTAGATTTGAATACAGTAGAGGAAAGGTGACACAGCCCAAAATCATCTAGTGGTTGCATCCAGTTCTAATAGGTAATCCATACTAGACACATGCATTTGAATTAGATAATGGTGTCGATGTAACTATCCTAGGATGATACAAGGGTATACAACTATAGAAGGCACTTTTCCTTAATATGATGATTGATCCAAAATTCTCATCGAGCCTGATTCCTAATATTCCAAATCCATATTTATATTACCATAAAAATAACTATCTTATTTTCCTTATTATTGTAATATATAGCATAGTTTTACTTTCCATTTCTATCATATCTCAACATAATAAGTTTAGTATATGTTCTATGTGATTTTTCAATTAATTAACCTAATATAGAGATAGTTTATCACCGTTTTAACCTAGGCTATCTCTATCAATTTTAAATGTAGATTCCATAATATAGATTTTAGGGTAAAACATCATCCACTAACAAAACTTCTCTAATCACTATAAAATCTAACTCCATGGTAAAACACTATGCAACCATACTAATATATTTTAATTTTCATGATCATAAAATCAACATGCAATTTCCTTTCTACCATGCCATACTTAAACTAACTGAGAATATTCTTCAAATCATACACATGTGAAGGATCACAAGGTGAGGTTAAGGCTAACATCCTAAAAATTCCTTGAATAAAATGTGGTACATTTTATTTAGATCAAACAATAAATTTAAGTGATTATTGCTCATAAATTCATTTATAGAGGCATGCATATGAACATAAATAACACACGTTAAACTATGCATTTGATTCCCTAATGTTTGACCAAGATATATGATGTAATGAATAGGCTAAGGGTTTGGTTGGTTATTTGGTATAGGTAAAGGTAACAGGTTATCATGATGAAATAAAAATGCCTCAATGATGTATTGATACTTGTTAAGGTTGTCAATTAGATGGGATAAACTAGAGCTCGAAGGTCCATCGATCTTTGATATCATTAGAAGGTAAAGCTCTTAATCAATACTAGGACATAATAAAAGGGTTAAATTAGGGTGGATAACTCTTATAAAATGATCTACTCTATTAGGTTAACTTTTCTCAATCAATGTCATACACTAAGTGTGAATGATATGAGATAAGGCTAGACCCAAGGAGAATAATAACCATATAATGCATAAAATCATACACAATATTTTTTAGATTTATAGGATACATTTATAATAGCAATCCCATGGAGAAATGATGCATTTCAATTCTTTCATTCCATGGATCATGGATATTTTTGCTAGATTTTGATAAATTTAAGCATTTTTTACTTTATCAATTATTCCTAGTTAATTTATCACCCACGTCAATTAATATCTATTTAAAATAATCCTTTCCTTTGTGGTTGGAACCTAAACCCTAAACCTTATACCTTAAAGCTATGCCCTAAACCTTAAACCCTAATCCCTAAACCAATCTATATAACCCAAATTAACATCCTTTAGACTAAGAATTAGGTTGAAAATGCTCAATTTTGACCAAATCACATCATTAATTACCCCAATTGACTAATTGGATCAATTTATGATGAAAATGGGGCTAATTGAGCATAACATCACATTCATGATTTAACCTTATACCCTAAAACCTAAACCTTATACAATATACCCTAAGAAGTAAAACATAAACCTTAAATTGTAAACCCTAAACTATAAATTAATTGATTTATAACCAATTAACATCCTTTTGAGTAATGGTTATTTTAATAGGTTTCAATTTGACCCAAATCACATCATGCATTATCCTAATTAACTAATTGGCTCAACCTGTGATGACATTGGGGCTAATCATTCTTGAAATCACATTTTATAGTCACAAGTGGGTTTAATGAGCTAAAATTATCCCTAATTGCCTTTGTGATTGGACCCTATACCCTAAACCCCAAACCATATAGCATATACCTTAAACCCTAAGCCCATTATTTTAAACTTTTTAAACCTTAAACTAGTCATTTTATCACTAATTAACATCATTTAACTAAGAATTAAGCTTGTAAGGAATAATTTATCCCAAATTACATCACTAATTTCCCCAATTGACTAATTGGATCAATCTATGAAGAGATAAATAGGTTGAATAGGCTCAAACTATTTCTAATTTCCTTCGTAACTGGAGCATATGCCCTAAACCATAAACATTATACCTTAAATGGTATGCCTTAAACCTAAAACTCTAAATCGTAAACCCTAACCCCTAAACCAATTAATTTATCCCAAATTAACATCTTGGAAAGTAATAATTAGGTTAATTTGGCTCAATTTAGCCCAAATTACATCACTAACTTCCCAAAATGACTAATTCACTCAATTTGTGATGACATTGGGGCTAATTGAGTCCAAAACTATATTTTTTAGTCATAAATAACTTCAACAAGTTTAAATTATTCCCAATTACCTTTTTGATTTGACTCTATCCCATAAAAACCTAAACCTTATATCGTATACCCTAAGTTTTAAACCCTAAATTATAAACCTTGAACCCTAAATCAATTTATTTATCCCCAATTAAATTCTTTTAGAGTAATAATTATTTTCATATAGCTTAATTTAGCCTAAATCACATCAATTATTACACTAATTAACTAATTAGCTCAATGTGTGATGACAATGGGGCTAATTTTGTCCAAACTCACATTCTAGTAGGTTCAATAAGCTTAAGTTGGCCTCGATTGCCTTTGTGATTAGACCCTATACCCTCAACCCTAAACCATATACCTATAAACTTAAGTTCTAAAACCTAATCCATATATCATAAACTCTTTAAACCCTTAACCAATTATTCTATCCACAATTAACACTATTTAGACTGATAATTAGGTTCATAAGGCTTAATTTAGCCATAATCACATTACTAGCTACCCCAATTGTCTAATTAGCTCATATGTGATGACATGGGAGATAATTGATCCCAAAGTCATATTCTATAGTCATAAATGGGTTGAATAAGCTTAAATTATCCTTGATTATCCTTAAAAATGGACCCTATACACTAAACCCTATTCCTTATACCCTAATCCCTAAGCCCTAAACCTTAAAACCTAAAACATAAACACTAAACCCTAAATCGATTGATTTAGCCCAAATTAACATCTTTTAAGGTAAAATTTATGTTAATAGAGTTTAATTTATCCCAAATTACATATTTCATTGCCCTAATTGACTAATTGGTTTAATATGTGACTGCATTTGGGCTAATTGAGTCCAAAATCACATTTGATAGTCATAAATAGATTCAGTGAGCTCAAATTGGCCCTAATTGCCTTCATTATTAGACCCTATACCCTAAAACCTAAACCATTTATGTTATTCCCTAATCCTTAATCTATAAACCCTAATCCTTAAATCATAAACACTAAACCCTATATCAATAAATTTAGCCTTGATTAACATCCTTTAGACTTATAATTATATTTATAGGGATAAATTTGTACCAAATCACATCACTTATTATCCCAATTGACTAATTAGCTCAACCTATGATGACATTAGGGCTAATTATGCCTAAAATCACACTGTATATTCATAATTAGGTTTAACTAGCTCAAATTGGCCCTAAATGCCTTCACGATTTGACCCCAAACCATATACCTTAAACCCTAAGCCCTAAGACTAAAAACCTAAACCCTAAATCATAAAAAATTTAAACCTTGAACCAATCATTTTATCCCTAATTAACATCATTTAGACTAATAATTAGCTTAACAAGGCTCTAATTGGCCCAAATCACATCACTAATTACCAAAATTGACTAATGCTTAAATATACCAAAGTACGATAGAAATATCCATGATCTATGTAATGAAACAACTGATTCATGTGTTAGTGATGAATGTGTTTTCTTTGTGGGTTTGATGTTATAAATGTACCAAATAAATAAAAATCATGTTGTGTATGTCTTTGTACATTAGATAGTTCATGTATGCAATAAGGGCTAGATGATGAATTTCTCTCATAGTATATGCCTTAAGGGGTGTGAAGGGAATGGGATGGGATTAACTTGGGGTAATTTTTGAGAGATGATATCATATTATTCTATCATACCTACATCCCTTCATGGAAACTTCATACCTCCTATGATGTTTCCTTTAAATCTTGAAACCCTAAAACCTTGAAACCCAGAATATGACTAAGTCTAAAATATGATAGGATCCTCCAAACCCTAGAATTTGCATTATATCTCTTAGAGGTCTAATACCACTCTAAAAAATACTATAATTATATAAATAAATTATAAATTAAAGTATAAAAAACTATACGCCCCTCTTTAAATGTAAACTTATACTTAAATAATTATTTTAATTGTATACTATGTATTCCAATGTAATAATAAGATGTTTTGTGTACATGCTTTTATATAAGTAATATTGCATACGTGATTTTAAAGACTAAAAATGAATATAAAATTTTAATAATTGATAGTAAAATAGTTTATATGTGTGGTTTTTCATGTACATGGTTATATTGTTTGACATTCAAAATACATGCCTCAAGTCTCATCAATGGTTTAGATTCATGTGCCTAAGGCATGGACCTAAAAAAAATAGCGAAATGCTTATTTTTGACTAAAATAACAAATTTCAAAATCAACCATGCTAAACACTATGAAATATATTGATTTTTTTCTTTAAAATATGATTAAAACATTGAATACACTCTCCTCTTTCTAAATATATAATTTTTTTATATATTTATTACTTTAAGGTTGTTATCTATATTTCTTTATAAGTATGTATTTTTATGGTGTTATATGCTAAAAATATACATGTTCATCTTTGTGTACACATCTTTTTATTTGTTGATTCAAATGAAAAAAAATCATATGGCTGTAAACTAGACCTATTTCTATACACATTTAAAAATATATATATTTTTTTATATTTTTTGAGGTAGTTGGGAGGAGGGACACACTGTTAGCTATACATTATTAATAATATTTTATGGTCAATTGAATTGTGGAATTATTAAAAAAAAATTCAATAATTAATTTTAAAAAACTATAGGTTGAAAACTATATGATCTTATCTATGTTTCCACCAAAGAGTTTTAAAAAAAAAATGATGAAAAAAAATGATGGGCCACACAGAAATATATCTACTTTAATTTTTAAAAAAAATAGTACTACCTCTTTGAATTTATGATGTTTGAACTGCTTATACATGACAATTTCAAAAATAATAGTACTAAAGAAATTGGACTTGAAATAGTAAAATTCATGTTCCTATGAAATCTTCAAATTTTGATTTTAGATGTCTCAAATAATCCATACAATTTGATGTTTTTTTTTTTTTCATTTAATTTTTTTTCATTTAATACCCCTTTTTATCCCCCAATTCCATGCAATTACCCTAGTTGCTTTAGGTTAAACATGCATACATACACCTAAAGAGGAGATGTCAGAGGTGGAGGTGTTTGAGTAAAGATAGGTTGATTATCTTCATTTGGAACTATAGGATGGGCTACCTTACTTCCTTGAATAGTGATATGATGGACTTGGTTAGAGGTAAAATAACTATCACAACCTTGAGGCTTAGGATGAGGAGGAAGAAATTATTTTGTATCCATAGAATATGACACTAAAACATAGAAAATAGATATTGTAATATAATATATTAGATCTAAAAATATTAAAATAACAAATGAAAACAAGAAAAAAAAGGATACAATCCCTATCAACATCTATGGTTAGGGTTTAGAAACATTTGGATAAGAGATGGATTCACCAATATGTTTTATCAAATTTGGGATTAATATGAAAACCCTAGATGACAACACTACTATATAAAATTAGGAGATTAATATAATAATGATATCATTAACTGATTTGGAACTAATGTATTATATAAACTTATTAAAATTAGTAAATTGTAAAGAGAAAATAATTAATTAGCTAGATAATGTGTCTCTGGGAGGAGTCAAGGTCTGAAATTTTTTGTGTAGAAAGATCTGGTGACTAAAATTAAGAATATAGAATTGGATCTGGACCTAAATAAAAATGTGAGGAAGAGGATTCTAGAGATTTGGTTCTTTTGTCTAGGTCATTATTGTCGACTTATATTGATAAAATTAGTGTTTTTGGGTTCTCTATGCCTTCATCTACAGATCTTGTATCTAGTGTGTGAGTTTATGATCACTACCATAGACCACTATGTGACATATTTTCCTTCATAACCCTAGCTCCTTGGGATGTTAATACCAATATAAATTAATGGGGGAAAAGGGGTAATCTATTGAAATTGGGTGAGGCCTCAACACCCCATGTGTTGAGAATTACCTACAAAACAATTCTCTGAAGAGGGATTAGAATTCATGTAGTTATCCCATGTTATGGTAATGTTTGAATAACTAGTGCAATATGCTAAATTTTGGCTCAATATTGATGTGATTATATTCCTTGACTATGAATTATGACCTATGAAATGTATTCAAACTTGAACTCTGGGCTACTAATGATATATACAATAAAAATTTAGAGAAATAAGTATTGTACTCTCAATATCAAAAAATGATTATGATGCATTTCAGTGTTGAAGCCTCTTGTTTTAAAAATGGTTAAAAATGTGTTTATATAGTCATATCAATGAAAATCATTAGAATGGGGCTCATTAGGGACATAAAATGACCTTCCTATAGCTCTAAATTTAACAAATTAGTTGTTATTTGGTGAGATGATATGAGAAGGTGAAAGGATACAAGAGAGCTACATTGTAGTCGCATGGGGAGATCTTATCCAATGGGTGATTTTAGCATGTTGAGTGTTAGGTATGACTTAAAAGGTGTCTAAGGTTGATAAGGATAGATCTCAATTTGTTTGAGGTTCATTTATCATCTTTGAAGAGTGTGCAAGGATGTCAAAAGTTATCATAAATGGCCCTAAGATAGGTCTATAGCTAAGTGTGTAAAAGAGTGATCAGAAGTGCACAATTTTAAGTAAAGGTTAATTCTACATGTCTATAAATATCAATATAACAAATCTTAGAAGTAACATTCCAATAATGGATGCTTTTGGATCAATATTTTTGTCTAAATAAAATTTAAAACTAATTTTATGTTACATACATCTCTCTTTGTGTACCTCAAAATTTCAAGTTTGCAATTATTTTAGCTTCAATTGTGCATTTTTATGATCATTTTTAATGACAGATCCTATCCAATGTTGTACACACAAATATGCACTTCTATATTTTTGTATTTAAATTATATATGTTTCATTATCAATTAAGATATGTATGTATGTATGTATGTATGTATGTATGTATGTATGTATGTATGTATGTATTTATCTAAATACACCAACATGAAGTGAAATAAATTTTAATAGGTATAAAAATATAATTTTATGTCAACTTTAAATCCACATTAGGTTTATAAATAACTTAATGAGGTTGTGTCAAATGGATATGAAATGTAAATTTTTTATGAAAGGTTGTAAATAAACATTAATCTAAAATAAAAATACAATAAATTTTGACTTTTCATAATATGATTTATGATTCCAAAAAAATAATAGAAAATTTTGGATAATATATTTAAGAAATTAGCATTTAACTAGTGTGACGTTTTATGTACTTAAAAAAAAAGAATAATAAAATTCTAAGCTTATTCAAAGATATATTTTATTTATAGAAACTTAAAAATGTGTGATGGATAAAATCAAGCTTAATTATTTTTAGGTAATATATTTTGATGAGTATATTTTCTTATTATATAAAAACTAAAAACCTAAATAATTCTAAGAAATTATCCATATTCTCTAATTTAAAATGTGGGGTGGATATCTAAAGCAAACACAAATGAAACAAGTTTTTTTAAAAAACTAGAACTCAAAAAATTAGAATTTAAAAAAAAAAACCTTTAAGTGCTTCAATAAATTAGAAGACAACTAATTATAGATATAAAAAGTTGATGTCACATTCATTTTTAAAAATATGTGATATAATAAATATAAATTTTATAAAAAAATTATCCAATTATAAACAAAAAAATAAAATATTAATTGATAACACTTAAATAAATAATCTTACATGTTTGTATAAGTTGCTCTAAAATTTGTACAGATATTTTAATCCAAAATTAACTAGAAGAGTTGGCAAGGGAGAGACCTGGAGAATTCCCTCTACAAGGGATTTTTCATGGTTTGCATCTACCTATTTGCATTTTTGACCCCTTTATGTCACACCATGAAGCATGTGGGATTTATTAGGCATGTAGAAAATTATTTATTCTTGGTGCATTGACCTTTGGGGGTAAAACCCTATATTTATGGCTACCCGTGCTCTATTGCATCTGTTGGTGTAGTAGATAGAGCTAATGGTGCTAAACAAGTTCAGAACTTTGTTTCTAAAGTTTACGATGAGGAAATACCTCTACCCCCTCCCTTTTGGAGGTAAGTATTCCACTTTATATTATGGAATAACTCTTTAAATGGTGTGAAAATTGTTCTATTATTAATTATTTTATTGGGCATATCCACTCAGAGGATTACCTCCATAACTTGCTTCACAACCAATAGAAGCCACTAGCGGTCCATGTCTTTGGAATCTGTAACCCTACCAAAGGATTTTTTAATTTTCCCTTAAGGATCCCTATGAAACTCAGATGATTCTTGCAAAGTCTAATGTTTAGTTCCTTCACAACTAGATTTTGATTTTATCTCCCTGGTCCTGAGGTTTTATGGTTTCTAACAATATTGCCCTTCATGTCATTATTTGGGTCAAAATTTTGGATATACCAGTCCACATTTGGGATTTTATCCCCCAAATTATTACTCCCATAGGATGCATAGTTATGATTGAACTAGATAAGTGTTTATTCCCCCACCTTAACAAGTGAGTCTATGTGGAGTTTGACCTCTCTAAAGAGCTAAAGGAGTTCACTAAAATCCAGGTTGGAGAGACCTAATGGTCACAAAAGGTTGTTTACTTCAACCTTCCCAACACTTTCTTACTCTTTCAGGACTCAAACCATTGCATCAAGGATTATCCTTGCATGGGTCATCCCAAGCCTCCTTAGCTTCATCCTCAGTCTACGAAGCCAAAACCTAAAGACCAAGGTGACGACTGGACCATGGTTCCCCTAAATGGGGGTCGGGCCCTAATCCATAGAACACACCTCATATACCACTTTAAAAGGATTCTCCTCCACTTATCACAGCCTCTAAGGAGATGCCCTTCTCACCCCCTTCCATCTTATCTCTTCCTAACCCTTAGAACATTTCTCTAACCTCTTAGAATTTTAATATGCCTCTAACTAAGATTAACTCAATTAGTGACTCATTCTCTTGATGGTCTCATATCCCACCTCATGAGGGTGTTGACTCTCCTAAGGAAGAAAATTATCCCAAATGTCGTTACTTTATACGTGGCATAATTTCTTGTCCTCACCGGCATAAGAACTTAGTAGCATTGGTATATTTTGAGGATGGACAAGGGGAGCTTCAAATGGATGACTCCTCCATATGAATGTCTTATCAAGGAATGTAAGGAGTGTTATAGAGTCTACCCATAAAGGTACTATGTACAAGCTACATGTCAACATATTAGTTTTCTAGACATTCTCTATCTGTCAGAAGTTAAGATTTATGGTTTTATCCTTTAGACAACCCTAGAAAGTATTGGCCAGACATCAACTAGGTTACCACTTTGAATGAAAGATGTGGTAGTGCATGTATCCTATTTACCTCTAAAGTCTCCTTTGGTATTATTTCCATAAGGGAAGACCCATCACATTCTAGTCTAGATTATTATTAACATTGCTAGCTAGAATTTTGGTATCCTCAACATCTATGTTCTAAATGATGGCCTTGACCTCTCCCTTCTCTAGCAATCTTTGATAGATGGGTTACTTCCTACCATGTGGCTAGTGTACGATAACTTTAATATGAATGAAAAACCCTAAGATAAAGCTAGGTCCCTACCCATGCATTGGTGTGTGGGTGGGCATGAGGCTTGGTACTATTTAAAAAATAAATGGGGAATAATAGATCCTCTCCTCTGATGATGGACATTTAATCCCACATCTTAGTTTATGTGGTCCAACTCCAAACTAGGGACCATCACAAGTTCAAATAGCTAGATCACTTTATGTTGTTAGAGCAAAATATTTTTTCTTTCTCTCGCATTAATGGCTAGCCTGTCAAAATCTACTTGACTATTGTCTTGTCAAGCTACTCACAAATATCCTAAAAATTGTTATAGACCTATGGGTAGTACAAGGTGCCATGTAATCAATTATTTCTCAACATGTCTATGTTGAGTCATGCTATCACCATCCAACTCATCCACTGCATCTGAGACCTAGCCCCATGGCCCCCATAGGCTACTAGTTTGATTGAGTGGTAGAATAATCCATTCCTCACACCACCTCCTTCCTCTACCACCATAGCAAACATGTTGCCCATATTCATAAACATTCATATGAGGATACAATCCAAGATTTGAAATGGGTCTTTACCTCCCTTTAGATGGATCCTTTCAATATTCAACTTCAAAGGTTATTTGCATCTCTCAATCACTACCTTAAGATGGAAGATAGTCATGTAGCTAGGGTTGCCTAACTTTGAGCTCAGTTACATTGGATCAAAATTGGCGACAAAGCCTCCAAGAAAATTTTTAAATCACTAAAAACTAAGTAGACCTACGAGCAAATTAAAGCCATACAAGTGGCTCAATCCCATCTCACATCTCGGGCTGATATCTCCTTGGAATTTTTAGAGCATTAGGAATAGGTTTTACATGCCCATCCCTTTATGGCTGAGAGGTCCCACACTCTTCATAATTTCCTCAAAGTGGTGCCTTGCAAGCTCAAACATATAGATAAGTGGTTATGTAATACCTCATTCACCCTGGAAGAGGTTACAGAATCTTTGAATTGTATGAGTAATGATAAGGCCCCCAACCTCGATGGATTTCCTTGCGAGTTTTACAAATCTACTTGGGAATTCACTGGCCCTAACTTGTTGCAAATTTACAAAGAAGACATGCAGAATTAGTCTCTTGGCCCTATGATCAATCGAGGACATATAAAAGTTATTCCCAAAGCTAGGGATCCTAAACTTCTCACCAGTTAGAGGCCAATAACCCTCCCAAATATTTCTTACAAGATCCTTGTAATGTACCTAGAAAGGGGTATAAAAGTAGAATAACTAGTAGAACAATGAATACTGGTTTAGTACCACTTGCATAAGAAGGAAGAGTTGGGTAGATGGGAACTAGTATAAATAAAAGAGTATAGGACATTATAAGTCATCCAAGAAGTTACTTGTAATTAGAGTTTGATGCAATAGGAGGTTGCCCCCTCGAAGCGGCCAGTGATATGGAGTTATCCTTCCATAAGAGGAATTTGTGTTTGTAATGTGTGTATTTGGTCAAATATATGAATCGATTGTTGTTATTTAGTCCTTGTGTGAGCAAGAGGTCTTTATCATTTGGTATCATAGCCCTTTCTAGGGGCATTTTTTTTTTCCCGTTGCATTAGAATTTGAGATTATAGAGATAGTTTTCAGCCATTGCAGTATTCTAGTTTGTAATAATTTTGTTTAATGTGTGCTTATAGTGTATACGGGTGTGCCCATTAGTTGTTAGCTGTGTAATTTTCAAATCTTTTGTTGCAATTACTATTCTGGCATTGTCTTTGTCTGTTCATCTTGTTATTCTTGCAATTACAGTCAATTTTGAATCTTCGTGTCAAAAACAAAACAAAAACCACTATTCCGTTGCATATGTTTTGTCGAATGGAGTTGGTTTGCATTCATTTTGTTGTCGTGTGCAAATATAGTCACGTAGTGCGGATTTACCCAACTTTGGTATATGTAGACCTATGTTTTCGGGATCAAAATCTAGTTCGTTTAAGATAGTTAAGTATTTGGTTCAGATTTATACTTCTATATTGGCTAGATCTACATTCCGTTCAAGCTTTTTCTTGCTTGATCCACAAGCTTCTTCCAAGCCTTACCCTGGCTCGGTGAATCTGGCCAGGCAGCTCCACATCCAGGTTACTATTGCCTTGGATATCAGCTTTTGAAGACTCGACTTTGTGAAGACGGAGATCTACCGCTGCTACGTAGTTCAAAACAGTTCTACGGCTCACCGAATTAGTTGACAATATTTAGATTGTTTTTATTCCTCTTGGCTCAGTCCCACGGAACCGTCCTCTCCTAGCTCCCTCAACGTCCTCTTTGGCTCACCTCAACGCAGGCTTCGTACATGTACCTACTTGCATAGTTCTTGTGTCATTGTGCACGCTACCTCAGTGAATTCATCTGCCATGGTTTGGATTTCTGCATTAACGGGATTGGATCTCTACATCAGATCTACATTCACAGGATTACACTCTACTGTCGGCCTCGACTTAGATCTGTTGCCCCCACATTCCATTCTGTCACCTTGACTCAGGTTTCTATCACCTCGACTCAGGTTTCTCTCACTTACCATGTTGTTCTCCTCAGCTCACTTGAGCATCTCCATGACTTCAGATCTATCCACGGCCCATTCATATCTCTGATAAGATCTGCATTGGCTCGATGTCAGTTCTCAAACACTGGATTTACAGATCTCCTGAGCGTACTAGCCCCAGTATGCACTCCATCTCCACCCAGTCACCAACCATTCTCCACTTTGCTTTAAGCCTCGGCTCCTTCACCTCTTCAAACACCTTTCCACCACTCCCACCCAATAGTGTATCTCTTGATCTCCAGAACCCTGCATCATTATTGTGAGCTTCTTTGGGTCTCACATCTGCAAACCACCGATGGTTTTGGAACCACCGCCCAGTGTTTTCCTTTTGACACCACTTTGGAAATCCGCGGTTTTGTTCCCTATAAAGTGGCTTGGTATTGGGTTTCATTTTCATTATTTCGGTTTTAGTTTTGTCAAAGTCATCGTAGCTGGTCTCAACTCCTTTTAACTTTTTACCTAGTCGGTCTAAGACATCAAGGATGTGTGTTTTTGGTGTCATGTGGATATGGTATCCCTATAGCATTAAATATTGTATGTAATGCTTTCTTCTGATTTTAGGTTTTTTAATAAAAATCCTTAGGTGTAATTTGTTTTAAATACTTTATCCTATGTGTTTAGTCTTAAGTTTTCAATGACCCTACATTAAATAGTGTTTACGTCTCTTGTTATACAGATTTCAATTTGTCTAGTTAATTAATTCTCTTTAGTGGATAATTATTTTAATAATTATAAGAGGTGTCTCATATATGTTCATGTGTGAGTGTCAAAATACAAGTTATTAGTCGTGTGATCAAGTTATTAGGTGTCCACTAACCTTATTGGTTAGTCAATCATTAATGTGTGTACTATCTTTGTCAAGTATAGTTTAGTCTAGTATAGTCCAGTCTAGTCTTTTTATTGAGTCTATTTAGTTATGTTCTAGCTCATATTATTATAAGGACATATTTTCAATTGAAGCCGATGTCCACTTCTAGGATTTTCATGGAGCTTCTGGAAGTCATTCCATCGATGCATTCACTACACTTCATCATGCTGGCATGATTAGAGAGTATCAAACAATATTTAAACACCTCACTAATCAGACTGTAGGTCTATCTGATGAATTATTCCAACATTGTTTCATCAGTGGACTTCAGGATGATTTTTGAGTAGAGGTTCAAATGTGGCAACCTCAATCCATGATGGGATCACAAGGCTTAGCCAAGATCACTAAAGACTACCTATCAATTGGGAACTCTTCAATACATCTTCCTTCTAACATCTCAACACAATACCACCTCTCCAAGCCATCATATGTCTCTCCATGGAGGCCACTAAATTGGTTGCATCCCTGCTAGCACCAATAGATCCTGCATGGTCAACAACAACCCCTGAACAACCCAAGATGGAAGTAGAAGCACTCGATCTAGCACTAGATACACCCAAACAGGCCCTAGCAAGAGTACTCAAAGAACCCAAGATGGAAATAAAAGAATCTGAACTGGCAACTGAAGCTTCTGAACCTTTAGATTCACCTACAATAATCACTATGCATACCTTGGTAGCGGTACCTATTCCAAAACCAATGTTTGTAAAGAAAAATGCAAAGGGAGATGGCATGTATCCTTTGTTGGCCAACCCAATAGCCTATTTTGAGCACCTTGCTTCTAGCTTTGAGGTGATGATCATTATGTGTCAACTTTCGGTGCTTGACTCTAACCGTATTTTTGAAACTAAGCTTATTTCATCCATATCTCTATGCATTTCACCTTCCTGTTATATTGTTAATGTACCTTCTCATCTCCAAGGACAAGATGAGGAAGTGGAAGCTAAGGACACATATATGTGCCTCCATTTGGTCCTTAACCTATTTTATTCATTGGACATCCATTTGGTCATCCTCTTATTTCTTATCATGTTTTGAAGATTTTTTTTTTAAGGGGAATGGAATGTAATGTATCTAGAAAGGGGTATAATAGTAGAATAACAAGTAGAATAATGAATAGTGGTTTAGTACCACATGCATAATAATGAGGAGTTGGGTAGATGGGAACTAGTATAAATAAAGGGGCATATGACATTATATGTCATCCAAGAAGTTATTTATAATTAGAGCTTTCTTTAATAGGAGGTTGCCCCCTCGAAGAGGCCAATGATATGGAGTTATTCCTTCCATAAAAGAAACTTTTGTTTGTAATGTGTGTATTTGGTCCAATATATAAATTGATTGTTGTTATTTAGTCATTATGTGAGCAAGTGTTCTCTATCAAACCTCACCAAATACCTTGCCAACCATGTCCGGTTTATCTTACTTGCCATTTCTAGACTAGAGCAAATAGGTTTTATTAGAGAGAGGTATATCCTTGACGATATTATTGCATTCTGGGAGGGTATGGCTTGGGCTTGATCCTCTAAACAAAGAGTTATTTTTATTAAAATGGATTTTTAAAAATCTTATGACAAGATTGAGTGTTACTTTATTCTTTTCATGCTCAAAGCTCTTCTATTTGATCCCTATTTTATCAGAGTTATGTAGACCTTACTTCATGATGCCTCAACCTGCCTCACTATAAATCGCTATTAGACCCTAGGGATAAAACTCTAGTGCTGTATTCATCAAGGATGTCCTTTTCTCTAACACTTTAAGTTTTTGCTAGTAAAGTATTAGGGTACCTTTTGGATTCTAAAGTCTCTTAGGGGCTTGTTCAGGGCATTGTTATCCCTGACTATACTCTCATCTTACTTTTCTCATGCTTGAATAATAAGAGGACACTTTCACTAAATCCATGCAGTGTCTTGACACCTTTTGTTTGGCTTTAAACTCATGCCTTCAATAGCAGAAAATGTAATATTTCTGACAAAGCATGATCTCAGTACCTTAGTGGCTTAAAATTTTTAATTGGTAGTGGATTTCTCAAAGGGAAGAATTCAAGTTATTGGGAATCCCCTTTGACTTTGATATCTCACCTTTCGAGCTTTGTCAATATGTCCTCAATAGGATTGCAAGGAAAAATGACCACTAGATCAATAATCCCCTTTTTATGGAAGATAAGTCCCAAATCTACACCAATATTTTGGTGCCCACTCATGTCTACTACTCCTCTTATTGGGCCCCCTCCAAAGCCTCTTATGTTAGTGCAGACAAACTTCTTTGTGAGTTACTTTGGGCCAATTCTAACAATCCCTAGGGTTTTCATTGGGTGGCCTAGGATATTTATTGTCCTCCTCATGATAAAGGTTGCATGGGCATAACTGACACTTATCGATATAGTATGGCCTTGTGTGCTAAATGGGTTGTTCTAGATATTTATAGAAATGAGCCTTGGAAAACCCTCCTCTGCCATTGTATCTCTTTTGATTCTCCCTATGGTAAAACTAACAGGTAGAATTTTAGTATTCATTCTCTTCCCATCACTATTATGTCATTCAAAATTATAGGTTCATTCATGGTCAAGAGTATCTAAAAAGCTTTCAAAGTATTCAAACCCCACTTGAAGTGGGTAGGGGATGGTTTTTGTATAGTCTTATATTTTAATGATCGTAGTTTATGGTGGTATCCTATTCCCACCAATTTTTCCATTCCTTTGGCTAAATTTTTAGGTATTAAAGCGTTATGATTATTTTGTAAAGGAATTCATACTATTCATGATTTAGTTAGTTCCAAATACTAGATCTCTTGGCCAAATTTGAAAATAATGTTCTAATTAAATAATGATGACTTACCTCCACCCTTTGAATTTAGGAAGTATTCCCTGGTGTTATACTCCATAAGCGTGGCCTTCAACCTCCTCAAGCATGTGGAAAGACTGGAGGTGGAACTGTGATACACATTTTAAAGCCTCCTCTCTAGGACTTCTATATCAAGTGATGAGTCACATCTCAACTCTCAATAAGGTTAATAGATGATGGGGTGTTCAGTGCTCTCCTAGAACATGGCTCACCCATATAAAACATGTGTGGCACCTAGTATTGGAGCCAAAATTAGATCATTTTCTTTGTTGTTTAATTTACGAAGGACTCCCCCTCATTGAGAGGCTATTCCACCTTTGTATTCCCTAGCCCTTCTATCTAGATTACAAGCAGCCCAAATCTTTCAAAAATCTATTCTAGTTTTGACCTAAAGCTCAATTTGTTTGGCATTAAATCCATTCTCTATTCCAACATTTTCATCCTGAACCCTTTTCTTGGAGACAAGCACTTTTATGGGAATATTCAAACTGACCAAATTCAATTTATTTTATGTGGCATTTTTTTTTCATGCTATCATCCTCTCTCAACTTTAGAAATCTATGAATAATGCTATATTTAATCATGAAGATTATGATATTTCATTCTTTGTTAATGAGAAAGTTTTTATCTCCTCGATGTACTTATAGATCCAAGCTCAAGTGGAGAAGATGGTGCTAGACCTTTCCACCTGTAGGAGCTGCTTGACCATTGGGATAGTACTATGTGCATTATGGGTAGAGCTTCACTAGATAGGTTGGTTTGCAGACCCCTGCCACCTCCTCCCAATGGCATCAAAGTAGAAATTAGTCATGTAATAGGGGCCACTTTTTGCCTCACCCTCCTTTTAGGGGTGGCTAGAGTAGTTTTGATAAATTTGATGCTGGTCTTGCTCAATGATCTTTGCCATGTGATTTTGATCATGTTTAACCTACATATGGTTGGCCAATTACTATACATGATGACCCCATAAATGGATGGACTGCTCCAAACATTTTACACATGAAACTATATGCTTAGTTAGATCTTACTAAGGATGACCCTCTACTTCCACTTCCTGGGGTGATGACATGTGGTTGATTTTATTTCTAGTTATTTTTAGTTGTTCTTGTCATGTTATGTCCAATAGTTTGCTAATGTTTTGAGCCGGTGTTTTTTCTAAGCATGGGCCGTCATTTATCTGACCACATTACTATGTAACCTTATATATTATGTTTTTTTTTTTTTTTTTCATATAATATGAAGCATCCAAATAATAAAAGTGATTGGAAAAAAACATAAAATTCAAGTTGTCAAATGCACATGAAAATAAAAGGCAGAGCAAACATTGAACCGTAATTTATGTTGTAATACTTTGAAGTAAAAATATAAACCCTCAAATTAGAGGCCACATAGAAAATAGAATTAAAGTATACAAAGAAAAGATGCTCAAATTGAAGAAATGATTGGTCTATATATATTTGATATAATAGAATTTGGGGAATGGGGAACTTTTTGTTTAGAAAATGGACATAACCAATTATTGGACCCAAGGGAGGGTGTGGTGAATTTATCTATTCTATTTTATTTTATTTTAATTAATTAATTAATTGATTGATTTTTTTCATTCTCTTATTCAGTTGTTTGTAAATAACTGGGAAGCCATAGCCATGAGAAGGATAACAATAAATATTTTGAAAGACATATTTTAAGGAGTAGGTTTTATACTATACTAAGATATCATTCCATATAAATAACCTCTTAACTTGGATTTCTCTACTTTTCATTAAATCTCTTTAACTGAATAATATGAAACTCCATAACTATTCAAAATTTTATCTTCTAAATTTAATTTAAAAAAAATCAAAAATTTTGAATTAACAAGATTTAAATAAATTTATGTTGACCTTAAAATAATCATATCTTTGTCATGGGCATCATCTTTTTAACAAGAAGCATCCCATTTATCAAATTCCATTATCAATTTTAGAGAGTATTCATGTTTCCCCTTGATATCTTGACTTGGTAAATATATTTTCTTATATAGCATTAGATCTGTGAGAGGTTTGAAAGTAAACCTTAGAGATTTGAATAGGGATATTAGAAGGTAATTATTCTACTAACTTGTTTTAACGACGAGTTGTGACACGATCATTTAGATCATTGAATTTCAATCACACAATTCAAATGATAGTACAATTTAAAAAAAGTGTTATAACCAATTCAAAATACACAAGGGAAGTAGTGTTAATCCATTGAGGCCATTGAATCTAAACCACACTATTAAAAGGAACCAACTGATATAGACAAGAAAAGCTCAAAATAATACTTCTTAGTGAAAATGGTGCTTCTCCATAAATAAGTTTGAATAAATTTGAATATATATTTGTAATTTTTTATGCACTTGCATGAAATATGAACTTGTAATGTGTCTTAATTTGAAGTATTTATCAAAATATAACCTTTAGTCTATAACTATGTATAATATCTATCACAAATCTCAAAAAAAATATTCTAGATGTGTAAAAATTGATACGTGTATAGAATTATGACCCAAGTATAAATCTAAATCACATAAATTCTAACAAATGTTGTAAACTATGTATGTGTAGAGTCATGTCTATATGACATATGCCCACTAATATGTATGGTATCCTAGCTTCAATAAAGAAACATAAAAAAAATGATTGTGTTGGAAGACCACCATGAGAAGAGACAGACACATGCACAAGACTTGGTTGATGTTCTTATCTCTTCTAAAAATATATATTAAATTCTGTTTGATAATAATGAGGATGTGGTGAAGGCCAATCCACTTGTATCTTATTTTATCCCTTTCTCTAGTAACTTCTAATCCTTATAAAATATACTAATGTGAGGTTTTTAACTTGTAGGTAGGGATACATCCTTGGTAGCCATCAAGTGGGCGTTGGAAACATATGCATAGAAGAGGTTTTAGACTGACAATACCCAAAGTCATTATTTATGTCTCTATGGATCTTCCTACCTTGTAACTTAAAATGTACCATTAAATAGTGAATTAATACCTGCATAGAAGAGGTTTTGAATGAAAATACAATTCTATTTGATGTTTAAATTAACTGAATTTTCTATCAATAATTTCCTTATTTATAACTTTTTTAGCACATATATTGTTTTTTCATTGAGGAATATATGTTATTCACATTTATAATTAGGTATTATTAACATCAATAGAATGATATTATTGTTTTTGATTGAGGAATATACATTTAAATCATGTAATATTAACATCAACATAGAATGATATTTAATGGAATAAGCTAGGTGGCACTATTTCCTCTCTTTATTTTCATTCTTTCTTTTTTATTCTATAATTTTTTTTGGAATGAAGTTTGAAAATGAATTTATATAGTTGAGTCAGGTTGTCATTTTGATTATTTGATTCGTTTGGTAGAATTTTTGACAACCCTTACATTACACTTCATCCTTTGATCTTGTTTTATTAGTGAATCTATGAGTATTCATGGTGCTTTAAAGAATAAGTAATTTTATGTCACATATATTCCACGAGGTACTATTTCTAATCCATAAACCCCTTTAGTTAATATTGTGCTTGATTTTTCTAAATTTGAAAAAGCCTACAACAAGTTTGTGTACACACATAAATTAAAAATTAAGTAAAAATAATGTACTTGTGATCACTCTTTTGACACACTTAGCTCATGATCTATCCTAGGACATTGTTTATGACTTTCCTCCACTTTTTACGAGATGACTCATTATTTCAAGCAAACAAATCACTCTAGAATGTCTCAATCTAGAGCACTAAACAATCTAAACTCATTATCAAATAGAACCATACATCCAACTTAGCATCTATTTCCCTTACAAAGTAATGCCTCTTTTGGATAATAACACACCTCATTATTATCCACCTTGCCCCTAGTGTCCTCCCACCAATTAATAGTTACTATCCAAAATTCAAAACTTT
>JARHVA010004912.1:1155000-1177500 GCA_037957365.1 Torreya grandis | reverse complement strand
ATCAATGTAAGTATACATAGGTCAATGCAAATGTTTGGGCATACATAAAAAATAATTTTTGGAATTTGATAATTGGTTCTTGAACATTAAACAAATTATTTTGGCACTTGTACATATCATATATGTCTATGCATCATTATATAACACAAATGTTATTTTTTATTCATGAGTTTTCAATCAAAATACTATTTGGCATTGTACTTCCTATATTTAGTATTATTTTTTAATTCAAAACTAAAATTGAATATCATAAACCAAATCATTTAACTAGTCTTATTCTATGAATAGTTTACTTCACTCTTGAATATTCTATTCCTCATAACAGTTAATCCGAAAAGGGTTAAAACACTCATTGAACTTGAGTTGTGTGTCTTTCCATGCAAATCCTAGCCTTATATAGGGTTTTTATCCTCCTAAGTATCTACTTGTTATTTTTAGTCATATTTTTTCTATTCTTTGTATGCAACCTAAGCATAGCCTTAAATTAGGTGGTGTTCCTATTTAATATATTGACCTACCCCTTGGGGAACCAATAATGTCTTAATATAATACCGTGTCAAATTATCCTAATAATGTGAAATCAAATAATGATAATGATCCACATACTAAAAAATTTAATGTGGAAGATATATCTAATCATGAGGATAATGAAAATGACCAAGTTAACCAAGAATAATTTAAATCTATTGCATTATTTTGAGAGTACATTAATTAAAATTCTAAAGATATCCACAAGATCCTACATAATATATTGGCATCTCAAAAGGCTACAAGCATTAATTAACAACCATGTGTATCTATTGGTCATGCAATTAGAGGTATGTGGCATCCCCATATTCATGTCTCTCTCTACTTGAGCACAATAATGCATACTACATCTAGTGGAGGCATGATTTATGTGTTCAAACCTTTGTTCCATGAGAAAAAACTATTAATTACTACATACTCGATCGAAAACATTAATAATTAAACCCAATCACTAGTTTTAATGCTTATCTCAACACAAGCATTTGCATCCCATTTGGTTACTTCTCAAACTTTAAACCTTATTGGTTAAATGTGTAACATATTGTAAAAACAATAAAATTTCATCAACCTAAAGTTACATACATTGAGGAAAAGTATATGAAATCACCACATTCTATTGATTCACAACATGTATTACATAACCTTATTTAACCTGAGATATATTTGTACCCATTGCCAACTACTTTATTTGTACCCATATTCACACTTGATGATGGCAAGGGTCATCTTAAGCAAAATATTTGATCCTTTTATGTGAAACCCCTTTAATATGCCTCTAGTGATTTTTTTGACCAAATCATTTTCAATAATTTTAAAGGACTATTCAATGACATGGTTCTATGATCTACCAATATAATTAGTAAGAGCATTCAAATCCCTAGCTGATCATTTTTAGCATATTTTTCAATTAACATTACCAAAAATATGCCATATGTATAAATTTCAAAGATAAAACAAATAACCAAAAAAACAATTAATGAATATGTTTAGAGATATAAGACAATTTTAGCCAAAGTGACAAATCCAATGGTGGATAAATAACCTAAAGACATATTAAATCAAAGTTTACTTTTTTCCATACATGAGTCTATTATTTTCAATTATTTAAATATTTTAATTAATTAGTACATATTGTATGAGATAGATAAATGAAATTTTTTCATTAAAAATACCTAATTATGTAGCTAACACACCAAATACATCCACAAATAAGTTTCATATCAATTAAAGTTACAAAGTAAAACATATTGAAATTAAAAAGGACTTAATAACAACAATTAATATAGTGTCACAACAACCTAATAGGATCATCTTATCCAATACACCTAAGAGATAATTTATATTATTATCTAAGTATCCATGTTCATTACTTCCCAAGAGTCATCTCATATCTCTCCCTTCTCCTATGGTGGTTGACATGAGTTGAACTATACCAAAAGGATATGATGCCAATGCCTATTGTGACTTTCACTAATGTACAAGATATTCTATGAATAGTTGTTATAAACAAAATAAAAATATATAAAAACTTAATGATATTGATCAGATTACCTTTGAGGATCCTCCCACACATTCAAGTTCACAACCAAATAAGCATCAACACCAAAATATATTAAATAATGCATTGCAAGATCATTCTAAGACAACACTAGAAGTCAGAATGGCATATCATGTAATTCTTCCTCCATCACATTGTGGACACCCATTAGATAGGATTAATGGTGAATTTATTTTTGATACCTTATATATCATTTTATGGCAGCCATATTTTGAATGATGACTTAGATCTTCATTCCTTATTTATCAAGGCATATATTGCTCATTAGGATGTACATAGTGTTATGATTAAAAATGGTCCTAGTTAGAATATATGTGCCATGACATTACTAACACATTTTGGATACACACATGATTATTTATTACCTAAAAAAACATGATAAAGTCATTTGATAGGAAGCTATAAAATGTTTTTGGTCAGATTGATTTATCTTTATAGGTTGGTCCAGCATATGTGAACATTATTTTTTTATTATAACACATATTGGGATATCCTTAGATACATAAGGCCCATTAAATACCATCCAAAGTGCATGTTATCTTAATTATATTCATGTCAAAAATTTAATGATAGTTTTTGGGATTCCATATGAACATCCTTTGTAATAGGAAAATTTTGTTTCACAACTATTGATTATACAACCTACTAAGGTTAAAAATGTGCAAAAGGGTAAGAAATAGGAAATGTCATTTCTTAGGTTCACATATTTGAGAGGCATTTACATCAAATATATATAGTGGACTCTTCGAGATCCTCATTCACACCTCCAAGGCCTAGCCATTCATATACATTAGAACACCATGTTTCAAAATGGGTTACAAGACCCACTATTACACGAAGGAAATTATATATCAAAAAATAATGGGTTAAAAATACCCAAACACCTTCTATTTCTACCTCAAGAACATATAATACTATGCGACATACACAAAGCATCATATATTATCGACATTCATATTTGGCACATATGCATCATCCTTAGTAGCATGATTAGTTTATTATACCACATCCAGAGTATAGATCACCCTATGAGCATAAATTAGATGAGATCATAAAATATCACTCTATTTCCAAAAATTATTAAATTCCAAACAAATCTAATATTTTCAAAAATACAAAAACATTCAAATAATTAAAAAATACCAAAAATATTTATCATTCCACATTTTCATTAGTTTTTACATATGTTTTTCTCTTAATGTTAGTAGATAGCATATCATTTATATCCACACAAATGTTTCAAGCATTCATGAGTGTGATAAAATCACACATTATACCCATGATAACTCAAACATGTATATGTTGGAACTTTCCTTTTCTAAAGTAATATTCTACATTGGGGGCATATTTCTTCTATATGATCACAATTGACATATGTTTTATTGTTTTATTATTATTTATCATTAAATTAATGATTTTATATATTTTACACATGACTATAGTCATTTGTTATGTTACACAACCTATTTGATATACTATTATACGTGACATTTTTCTATCACATGTATGCAGGGACTAGTAAGACATGCTTATGCTACTTGCTTGTGTCTTATTACTTCATATTTTTAAATTTACTTACATGAGTGTAATTCTTGTTTTCTTATTTGTCTTATTTGTGAAACATATGAATATGTTCCTTTACTTCCTAGACATAGTACATTGTGTTTCTTGTCTATTTGTTGTGTGGGAATTTGTATATGTCTTCCACTTGATTGTGTGACATTTAAAAATACCCATTGTTTACAGTCTCCTTGAACCCATTTTATGTGACATTTGAGTACTCTTGTATGTGTTCTTGATTATTTAATATTATTTTTATCTTCTATAAATTTCCATGATCCATATCATGAATCTTAGAGCTTGTTATTTATGCATACTATGAGATTCATTGATAGATATAATTATACATGACACTACTATATGCTTCTTTTAATACATGGTTCACATAGATACAACATATTTGTCTTATCCTTTTGAGATAATTTGATTATCAATTTTTAAATCCCATAAATAAAAAATGGGGGTCATATTAGTGGGGGAATGTCATAAAATATATGACTCTACATACATAAAGTTAATGTATAACTTGATTTAGTTTTCACAATTTACATGATTCAAATATACATTTTACGATAAAAATCTATGCATTGGGTAAATATATGGGATAAATATTTTTTTATTTGTCATACATATTATACACATGTTATAGATTATAGGTTAAATTTTTATAGATAATTAATATTAAGACATATTCAAAGTGCACATGCACTAAATAAAAAATACACTTGTAGATTATATAGACATTTATGAACTAATCTTACAAAGATACACCATTTGATATTTTACCTGCTACTATAATTAGATTTTTTATTAGTCTGATCGAGATTTTATGCCCTTAATGGAATTGGCATTATTATTATATAATTGTGGTTAGATGTGGCTACACCATTTGACTCAGGTGAGATTGACTAAATTGGATAAATCAGAAAGATTGGTTATACCTAAATTATGTTATTAAGATTATGTGCTCTCATTGGACTTGGCACAATTCATACTTATAAGTGATTGGGGGCATGATCACCCTCAAATTCCCATCTTCATGTCTCGAAGATTTAATTATGAGCCTCTTTCCAATGCTTTAGCTAGGAAGTGTATACAATGAATTTATTATGAATCTAAAACTTGTTGCTTAGTGAATTCCAAGTTCAGAGAAGGTAATATTACCAATAATGCATTATATATCTATTTATATCGATACATAACCAATTTGGATATAATAAACTTATCTAAGTAATATCTTATCACACAACATCACTAGAGAGGGTTCCAGTGCCTCTAGTCAAGTAATACCACATAATAACCCTAGGTAGCCTACAATGCATAAAATAAATCTAATTTAGTGCTCAGTAAAGCTTGTGTCACAAAGGTGGATAGTTAAAGAAACAAAAAAATATAACATTCAAATACAAAATATACTCAAGCCAATGTATAGGTAATTATAATAAAGGAGTAAAACATTAAAACTATTACTTTATGAAATATCTATCTAATAAAGTGAAAGAGTAAGAGTTAGGAATACTTACCTAGTAGTATAAAAGGTTAGTGTTTCCTTCATTAGTGAAAATATCAAAATAAAACTAATGAAAAAAACTACCTTAAGCCTAGGACCTCATGAGCCAAATAAAGGATGAATAGAAAACCAAATATGAAGACAAAAATATGCAAACTATACCTTCTTTTATGGATTCTTCACCTTATCAAATGCCAGGAGAATGTGGCTAATAATTAAGTATAAAAGGGTCTTCATCAATGCCATATTTGAAGAGTGGACCATCTCATTTTGATAAATTTTAATAATATCTTAATAATAAGTTGAATTTATGCATAATTTGGATCTAAGAATTGGTAGGGCTTCGTTATAAATTTTTAACATCTCATACGGAGAGAGTGTTAGAGTAGGAGTTCATTATTTTTCCATATTTATTTGTTATGGGCTTTCTACCCTCACTTTTAGTTTGTGTAATTTCATGGAACAGCTTTCTTAGGTGTACGAGTTGACCACATGACTATGAATTAACTCCCTTGACCATCTATTCTAGGCATGGAAGTTCCTCCTTTTTCTTGGCTTTGTTGACCAAATTTTGTGGAGGAGTTACTATTATATTTTTGGGATCTATTGACCAAATTTTATGGAGGAGTTACTCAAAACTCTCATATTTTTAGTTATCATATTTGTGATTTTTTTTAATGAAACATTGATTTTACTCTATGATTATTTGTACAATATTCTCATATAAGGACTATTTCGAATAATTTGGACTTATTCCCAGTACAGTAGAGTGGAGAAAATTTTCTTCAAAAATAATTTTCTTATGTTCCAAATAAATTTTACTATTTCAAACCAGTTGAGAATATATCTTTTTGAATGAATTGGACTATTTTGAATAATTTGGACTTATACCCACTAAAGTGGAGAGAAGAAAATTTTCTCCAAAAAATTAATTTTTTTATATTCGAAATAAATTGGAGTGTTTAAAACCATTTAGGCATAGATAATTTTGAATAAATTGGGCTATTTTAAATAAAATGGACTTATACCCACTAGAGTGGAGTGAATAATTTATATATTTTTTTTAAATTGTTATATTCAAAATGAATTGGACTATTACAAAGCATTTGGACATAGATTATTTTGAATAAATAGGGATATTTTGAATAATTTGGGCTTATTTTGAATAAATGGAATGAAGATTATTTTCTCTAAAAAGAAATTGTTTATTCCAAATAAATTAGACTATCTCAAACCATTTGAACTTTATTAGATCATTTTAATTAAATTGGTCTATTTTAAATAATTTAAAATTATACCCAGTAAAGTGGAGTGGAGAATATTTTCTCCATAAATATGTTTTCTATATTATAAAAAAAATTGAATTATTTCAAACCATTTGAAAGTAAATTATTATGAATAGATTGGACTATTTTGAACTCAAGGCACCATTTTGGGACTTCATATTGATCATTGATCCTTTAAAGTAGATTTCATTGTTGGGACATGTGGTACTATTTGACTAGCCATATTATGGATTAAAACATATCTAGCAATCTAGTTCATCTACGTAATAAAATATCTTGACAATTATTTGTTGTTCATTAGGAATATGTTCATGAGTAAGTGTCAATATACTAATTCAATAATTTTAAGGAATCTTCAACTATAAATCAAATTACACTTAACCACATCAAAGTAATTCTAAATTAGAATCGATTATTTTAAAATTAATTAAACTATATTTCAAATAATTTATAATTGATTTATATAAAATTCATGATTATGTTTATTACTAGAATTATAGTTTATAATTAGTAAATACACTTGAAAGAATTAGGTGAAGTTACATCTTTCTAAACATTGATTCATAGCGGTTGGCATGGATTTTTTCTTTTCTCCCAAGATTGTGATGATTGACGTCATTTTGATTCTCCAATATTTTTCATCTTTCTAACTTACATTTCCAATATATCTACTTGACATAACATAACTCATTTTTAATTTTTGATTTGTAACACAATTCTGAGAATTACAATCAATGAAAAATGTGTTGACAATTGAAAAATCATCTCTGAAGATCCCTTTAAAAATAAATTCATTTAATTTTCTTATGTTTATATTTAATGGCTTAGAAATATTTTCCCCCAAACAAACATGAAATTTGAACTTGTGTAACCCATGGCTTGAATGAGTATCCTAAAACGATGGTTTTCTATAATTCAAAAAATGCCAACATGAGAAAAAGACTATAGTGTCACCTTCAAAATTTCTTTGCAATGATCTGGAATGTAGTATGACATATTTTATATTTTATAATATTATTTTTTTCCATATCATGCATTTTCATTTATTTTGTTTTGTGCATAACAAATAATAAGTCATCCAACCCCAAAATCAATAGTTTTTTAGAAGTCAATTTTATCTCCTCCTTGGAAATGTTTACAATTTGTTAAAAGGAAATGAATCATTTATTAACAATATTATATTATAAGAAATATAACATGAAAAGTTTCTAAAAAAATTGTTTTACATGTCAATAAGAATATGTTTTAGATGTTATTAGATTGGTCGTTAATGCGATTTTAATTTGCATTTCTTATTGTAACATAATAACATAATGCATTTCATTTTATTCATTTTTTTTATTTATTTAAATATTATAAAGATTCATATTTAAAACACATATAAAAATAAATACGTACTTAGGCACATTGTAACAATAATACTAACTTTACACAGATGTACCATTTCTATTACCAGTTTTGTAACATACATATGCATATAAATGTTCATATTGAATCCTTATAACTTGACCATGACTTTATCATGTTTTGAAATAGTGTTGTTTTGCCATTAATCATTTCCCATAGATGTTGATCATAATTTAGCATTGACCTACATACATCTATATTCTTATAGTAATGAAAGTATCAGTTGTTCTTATGCATACCAATACATATTTATATGCTTATGTAGCCCATCACAATAAACAAAATAGGATTTACTCTTCTAAGTTGTAGTTCACTATCACTATATTCAAATGAATACACATCTTAATAGTTGAACCCCATTCATATTCTTTCAATAATATGCATCAAATTAAAAATTATTGGTAAATTAAACATGTAAACAACATTTTAATAGGTAAATATAACCACATTCAAGTCTACACAACAATAAAATGAACCCACACATCCAAATCTCAAGCTGATACAAGTCTATATTTTATTGTCTTTTACAATTTCTTGTCCATGAAGAAAAATTCAATTGTAATGTGTTTATATAAATAAATATAAATAATATATTCTATACTTGTAAAAGAAATTATAATTATACATTTATTGAAAGGGGTTTTGACCTTTTTTTTGCCTTTTAGTAGTTTGTATGGGTGCACTCTTTCATTGAAACATTGATTCTTTATTCTTTGCAAGGTATTATATAATGTAGTAACTAAAAAAATTCATCATCAATTTATTTAATATTTATATTTTAAAAATGTGTGGAGTTTTACCTTGTGTTATTTTCATGGACGCACCAACCTGCAAAGATGTGTCATTGGTGGTTGTGTTAGAGACACAGTTCTAGAGTTAAATGGTGAACTATTTTAATTGAGACATAAATATTATGTCAGTATTATGAGTCGCTGATAAATAAAAAATTACATAATTGAAAAAATATGAATGATCTTATGTGTTCTTCTACAACTTGCAATGTCTTATATTCATTCATATGATCTTTCATTATTATTGTTTCTTCACATTCATGCAATTCCATTAGTACTACAGATTAAAATATTGTTAAGTTTTTAGGTTTGAAAAATAAAGCATACACACCGAAATATAGTTAAAATGTTATATTTACAAAATGAAGCATGATTATAAAATAAATTAAAAATGTTATGCAACAGATGGTACTGATTGAAGTGGTAGTTATTGTAATGATTGCTCTGAGTTTGTGAAATAATTTTTAAATATAACTTAAAAAATTGTTTTTGCTTCAGTTTCTATAATGCAAGTTAAATTTATTTCCAATTTTTTACAAACACGCACCAATCTAGCTCCTGTATATATGCCTAGCACATCACATGCATCCAAAACATTGAAAGTAGAGATAAGTTTCTCCGAAAAAATGTTATCTAGTTCATTTTTGAATGGCCTTCCTATTTTTTTTAAACCAATAATTTCAAATGTTGGTACGTCTTCATAGGTTTCAAAACCTTCCTATAATCTACTTTGTTGTGAATGGAGGATGAAACCTTACAACTAAAAATGAGTGGGATCCTGAAAAAAATGATACATATAATATGTGTCCAATCAAATCCATAACTATCTCAACCCCTTAGTATGACACCTATATCTTGCATGGAATAGAAATCACCACCATGTAGATTCTTGAGAGAGGTCTTAATGGTAGAATAATGTTCTAGTTTATGGATGATGAATACATTGCAGGCCCTGACAATAAATTTTTCAATCAATGTCATTAAAAATAGGTGAAGATGTTCTTCCTTCAAAACTTCAATGAGATTCAAAATATCAATGATTATCAAATTGATGCTCAGACTAAGAATTTATGTTTCACTAAAATGTTCAAAAATTGATGGCCAAAGACATGGGAGCCTATAATAGCAACTAAATCTTTTTGTATCTATCTTGGGATGCTGACATCCATCATTATGTATATAATTTTTTAATATGATTATTGAATCTAGAGATAATGGCTCCCAACCTTTTTTAATTTTTAAAAATACCTTCATTCAGGACACATAAATTTTTAAACCTTTTTGTAGAAATTATATAATGCTCCATTACCTCTATAGGTGTGATTGTTTGGTTTGGTGGTAGTGTTGTATCATGGTTTCTGAAATAATCTACAATTTTTGATAATACGTTACTTTCCATATTTACCTTTTTGTACCAATTATCCATGTTGTTTTACCTAGGGGTTTTCAAGAAGAAAATAGACCCTTTCTCTAATAAATCTGTTTATTTTATTTTATTTTTTTTCTAAAAGCCCTTGAATATTTCTAAGTACTATTTTACTAATCAAATTTAAATCTTGTTTATCTAAACTAGTTAAAGTACCACTTTTAAACAAATTGTATACATTATTAAAACAATCCCAAATGGGTTGTTCCATGAAAAGAAGGCATTTTTCTCCTATAGTTATTATGCTGAACAGTTCATTTGTGTGAACAAGTGTCTATCTTGGTCATGTATCTCTTCCATATTTTTCTTCCCTATTTCAAGATTCTTCCAACCTCTTAGTTTGATAAGGACATGTGCAAATTTAACTCTTTCTACAAATGAAGCCTTATAAATTATTTCATTGGATTCATTAATTTGGTTACATATTTTGTGCATAATAAAAAATGGAGTACATGTTTTCAAAAATCTTGTCCTTCTATAAGAACATTTATTTCTCAATGATTGTGAATTGTATTCCTCCTACAAAATAATTCTTTGTTGTACTATAAATATGTGTTGGCCATCTATTATTTTGTACCTTATGGTTTTTTTCTCTATCATATCTTCTAGGACTTCCTTTGATTCAATTATACATTCAGGGTTGCTTGGATCAAAGGAATTAACAAAACATTGTTCATCAAAACCTTGTTATGTTTTTAAAATGAATGAATTATATCATTCACTTATCTTTCATTCAAATTTCTTATTTTATTATTAGTGGCCCCCTATTCATAGATCCCTATAGGAATGTTCAAGGCATAATAACTAGAGGAAATATACCATGTAGAGAATTAATTGTCTTATTAGAAGTTTGTGTCAATGAAAGTGTTCCAACTTTTTGTTTGATCTTATTTTTCTCTACTGGTGTGACTACTTGTATGGCCTCTTTCAAATATGCACACAAATATTTTTCCCTTGCTTGTCTTGTTTTCTTTAAAGTTTTTTTTGTCATGACTGTAGGGTATCATAAATACATTTTTGCATGGTGGTAAGTAGAATAAGTTGCTTCCCCTTGTTCATGTTTTTCTTTCAACATATATTTTATTTTAATGACAAAATTATCTATGTCTATCAACCCAGACATTTATAGGATTTCATAGTTATTCAAATAAAACCCAAATGTTTCACAGAAAGGAGAAAAATTAGTTTTTGTCAACTCCATTTTACTAGGTGGTAATTTTCTAAAATTAGTTGTAGCTTGACGAAGAATTCCCTCTTTCTCATTCTATACTTCTAGTTGAAATTGAAGGGCATCTTCAAATTCATCCTTATCACAAGCAATAATTATTCTAGTTGGAGATGATTCTTTTTATGATGTAGTGCTAAACAAGTATATATCTACATGCATGTTTGGTGGACTAAACAATTCAAAATATCAATCAGTAAGAGGAATTTTTTCACCACCATAAAAGAATGATGTTTATGTGGAGTCAATTTGAGTGTTGGTATTTTAAATGGTACTCTATCCAAATTATCTTAAAGTGAGGCCTTCTTCTACCTTTTTTCCAAATTCTCTTCAAGTGAGGCCTTCTACTTTTTAAGTGTGGGAATTCCTTTCTTCCCTGAATACATTCTATAAAGCAATTGAAATGATTTAAATATCGATCTTTTGTAAAATACAAGTTGCATATTACATTAGTTCATGAAACTTTTTTGTATTTAAGTAGTGATTAAATGTATATCAAGAAATGTTAATTCTAAACTATATTACAAAATACATATTAAATATTCATAATGTATACATTAACTCATACTTAAAATAATAAGGTATGAACAAAACAAAATAAAATTATGTGCATCAGTCAAAATAATCTGGTGGGCAAAGGAATCCACAAACATTTATTCCAAAGGATAAAGATGAAGGGAAGTATACTTATAATATGTGTTAAAACACCCATCAGTAGGTACCTTCAAGGTATCTCCTAGGAGATACATTTCAATTATGCACAAGAGTTAAGTTTTCTTAAAAGACATTTCGTAGGGATACATTCAAGTTAACCATGATGGTATTACAATTATACTTCAAGGCCCTTGAATGAATCTCCTAGTGGACACCTTGAAATAACTTTCCTTCATCTTAAATGTATCTCCCAATAAAACTTTCCTTCACCTTGAAATCACTATTGGTTGTTAAATTTATTGCTTAAAGGGCCTTCCAATACTTGGGAGATCTCACATTTTTGGTCCTCCTGTGCACATGATCTTTCCACTTCAATCTAGTTTAACATTTTTCCCTATTACATTAATAGTTTGGAATCCATGTAATTACCTTGTTGTACCTCTAAAATTTTCCTTTACCTTGATGGTCCTTTTAATATCTTCAAAGTATGTCTTAGGAGATAACTTAAAGTTACCCATGAAGGTATTACAAGGCCCTCAAAGGAATCCCCTATTGGATACCTTGAGATTGAACTTGGACAATGTTATTGAGGTTTGTAATATCTTCCAGGTATCTCTGAGGAGATACCTTCAAGTTACCCATGAAATAATCTCCTAGTGGATACTATTGATGCCTAAAAAGCTTGCTCGTGATAAACAATTTCTTGTGGAAAGATTTATAAATTATGATCTGTGAAGCAACCTTCAAGATTCCCATGATGCTTAGAAGAAGTGTTGTGGTGACATGTTAATCCCTCTAAACTACCTCTAGAATCCTTGTTATAAATAGGGTCCACTTGCCTCATCGAATAGTGCACCTTTACTTTAAAGAACTCCCTTATTTCTTGATGACACATGCCATCAGTAGAAGGGACCAAGACTTATCCAAAAAATCAAGGAAAACTCGATAAAGAGGAGGCCAATACACCACTCATCAAAATTTTCCAAGCATGTTGATGATAAAAAGGCTAACTAACCCAAAACATCAAAACAGGGATTGTGATCCATAGATACCTCAAGGTTGAACTTGTCTAGTTATATGGAGGTCTATAAGGAATTAAATGAGATACCTTTCAAATAGGCACAAGAGTTGATTTATCCTCCAAGTTATCTTCTAGGAGCAACCTTTGACCCAGATCTCTGAGTTTTCCTATATCAAACGTTTTGAGACTATTTGAGTATGTTTGTTTGGGTGACCATAGGGACTTAATTTTTTTCTCTACCCTTACCCTATTTTGGAATCTTCCTAGAGTGAAACTTTCCAAAGGAGATAATTTCAAGTCACCCATTAAGATACCTTCATGTTACCCTGAAGGAGATAATTTCAACTCACCAACTAAGGTATTATAAGGAGTCTCATAGTAAAATATCTTGAGGTATAACTTACTAATCATTATTGTAGTGAAGAAAGGATTCAATGAGTAGATACGTGTTTCAATTAAAGAAGGCACTTAACAATACATTGATTTTTGTGTATAAGGTCTTCTCTATCTTATCAAGGGGTAAAGGTGTCTTAATTCTAAGATTCAATGTGAAACCATCAAAATTCTAGACCTCATAATATTACTCTTCAAGATTTTTTAAATTACTCTAATGGATTCTTTCAAAAGACCCTTCAGCCTTTTGTCACTTTGCCCTTTCAAAATGACCCCTCAAACTTTTATTTTTAGACATTTTGTCCAACACAAAAAATCCTAAAATAATTCCCTATAGCAATCATGCCAATGCAGTTTTATCAAAATAATGATTGAAAGGCAATATACCCTTTAGGCTTTGTGCAACTTACCCTTCAGGATTTTTGGTAAGTACAATTTCCCTAAAAAATTTTCATTTGGCCTTTTTTTTAAAAGTCTCTTTACCCTCCATGATTATCCTTCAACATTTTTTGAATGGCCCTTTACCATCCAGACATAACCTTTGGAATTTTTATCCTAGGCCATTTGCTTGATTAAGAGTGCCCTTTAGACCTTCTGAAAGTACCCTTCAAGATTTTTGAAAGTACCCTTTGACCTTTTTGGATTGGCGCTTTTTCCTCTAGACTTACCCTTAAAGACTTTAGTCCTGGACTTTTCCCCGATGAGAAGTGCCCTTCAAACCTTTATAAAGTGCCCTTCAACCCTTTTTGAAAAGACCCTTTGGGATTTTTGTCATTGCATCTTTGGCCTATGAAATAATTTGCCTAAGATAATTTCCTTGAGATATTAATTTTCTCAAATATTATTTATGTCACGTTTATTTCATCATGTTGAAAACTTTAATACATGTGACTTGGTTTAGGATTTTATATGTTCTTGAGCCCTAACTTTAATATTTCCTATTGTCTGTAGGAACTAATCTCACTCACTACCAAGTTGTATTTTCTAATTTGGAGATTTTTTATTGTTGTTTTTGTTTCTATATTACAGGTTCAATTGAATTTTATTTGGAAATGGTCATGTTTAGCATATATTTTTGGTTGTACATGATTCTTGACTCTCATTTGGATTAATAGACATGTTTTTAGATGATCATGGTTTTATCCCTTCCAATGTTGCTATGAATTTTTTCTTGTGGTACCTAAAGTCCATTATATGTATTTCTCCTTTAAGGAACAATTGGAATTTTCCTCTACACAAAAGACACCACTATGTTATATTTTAAATGCCCATGTAATAGTTTCAATTCTTTTCCTATGAGATACATTTCAAACATGCACAAGAGTGGATTTCCACTTCAACGTTTCTCCTAGGAGATACATTTCAAATATGGATAAGAGTGGATTTATCCTTCAAGGAACAAGAGCAATTTTTCTTTACATGGAAAGCACTATTATCAAATAATATCTAATCCAAATAAAATAGAACATCACATCCTCTTCATTATATATGGAGAATAGAGTATAAAAGGCCATGAAAGGCACACACAAAGCATCCAATCACATATATGAGGTAGACCATGTAAGGTTGAAGAATAAATAAATTCTAACTTCTACTATCCTAGTCTATTATAATGGATAAAAAAACAAGAATACCAAATATGATAACTAGAAAAAAATAATAACTAGCCCCCTCTAAATGGAAAAAGCCTAAAATATATAGTTGAGATAACACCCTAGGGAATTGACAGTTGGAGATTCTATCACTCATGATCATGATGGTGCCATTCTATCTAAGAAAGGGTCTTGATCTCATGAGTATAGTTAGCCTCTGGATCTTGGATATGGCATAACTACGTTGTTCTTTTATGACCACTAAATTTAAGAAAAGAAAGTTGGTTCCACTTGTACACTTTACAAGTTGCCCCACCTATTCTACATTTAATGGCCTTTGTACCCCTTAGAATCATTAGATTACACTTTAAGTTTGGATTAAAGTGCTTCAAATTTTTGATTGAAAGGAAAGACCTAAACTCTCATCTAATGGTACACCTTTAAGTTCTGTCAAACTAACACCACTCTCAAACAAGTGTAGAGATGACATGCATCAAGTTGGCACTTCTTCAAAGGGGCTGGAGACTTCTTTGGTGAGATAGAGCATGGGGGAACCATATGTTAGAAGCAGATGAAGGCTGATACCTAGACAAAAATTTAAAAAGGGCCCCTAAAGAAGGAAAGGACCAAAAGGGGAATCATTGAAAAGTGTCGAGGAACTGCTAACTACTAAGTGATCTTGGAGCCAAAGATGAGTTGCTCTAAAACTAACAAATATGGATGTTTGATCCATAATTATTGGTGACTTACAAGGTAATCTACCTAAAAATGGGAGAACCCAAAACTTTGGTGCATAGACCAGTCAAATGAAAATTACCAAAATGGGAGGAAGGTATGGATACATACAATATTTGAAGAGCTACCTACAAGGGCACCCATTCTTCCTCCTTCACCTAGGTATCCTTTTTTATAGCCTCAAAGTCTATGTCTAAATCTATTATATCCTTGAAGGAGATTTTATTCACTAATTTGACCACCATCATCATCTGAAACTCTAACTAGGCAAGTAGGTGCAAAATTTTCTCCACCTCAGAGACATTAAGTGTTTTATTAAGAGCTGTGAAGAGGGTCTAGTCATTCTTCTTTTGATCAAGTAGTGCCTTGATCTAGTCCTTAGGGAGGATGATATTACCTACTAAGAAAGGGGAGGAAATTCCCAACTAGACTAAGTGATTGATGCATCCCCACCTATCTCAAACCACATGATCTAAGGCATTAAGAAATGTCTTTCACTCATTGGTTGCCCTACTTTAGCCTAGATACTCATTGATGCTGGCTAACACCTGCCTCTGATTAATCACCCCTAGTACTTGTAGCATCTCATGAAAATAAATTTAGGGATTCTAAATGAGGCTCTATAACTCTGAGACCTTGGGGGAGATAAAGGTGATCACCTGATTAATAGATGTGCTCATTTACGAGGCCAACTTCTACACATCTATAATGAAATTTATCTCTGTCTTTAGGTTTGCCACCATGACCTTGATCCTTTCCCAATAGGATTTATATAATTAATGCATCATAAATAGGATTTCCATGTCATGTGGATAGGTGACAAATTCCTTCATCAACTTCTCAATTTCTTGGTCCTTGATCGAGGATTCTTACTACACCTTTTACTATAATTGTTGACATGATCAATAAAAATTAGAGAGATCCTTACAGACTCGAGTTAGTTTAGTCTCATTCTCTTATAGCTAATTTTTGGTGGCTACTCATAGGTTAACTTCTACATAGAAGCTCTCATTAGATATGTGGATCTATAGGTCAGACCTTATTTTATTGAGATCTAAATCTTTGGCCTTAGCCTCAACACTGAGGTGTCTAACTATAGATTTCACTCTTACAAGCTCTAACTTGGTCTTTTTTAGCTATCAGGTCACCTTGAGGTAGTCAATGGTAATAGAGTTTTGTTTTTTCATCATCTCTACTCTATAAGTGGGCCTAGCCTATCTAAGGTTGAGGTCAACAACTTGAATAGCATAATCCCTTGGTTGCATATGTCATTGGGGCTTGACAACTATGGGGGTCACATGAGTAACCATAAGGGATTGATATGCATGGTCATAAAATCACTGAATTTGAGTTTGACCATAGGACTTGGACTATTTCTCTCTTTTTATTTCCATTCGAGCCTCTCAAGCTAATCTCCTTATGTTCACCTATTGTTAGTATTGATCCATCCATAGAATGGTATCCCTCATGAATGGGATTCCCTATGCCAACATGAATGAAATATTTACTCACTATTATGAAACAATAGGTACCATTTCTATAAAGGAATTTGGATGTTGGGTGAGGGTGGATGGGGACAATGGTGGAAGCCCATAGAGTATAGGGAATGATGAGTGCACCATGATGGAGGATGATGTCAAAGTTGAAGGTGGTGGGATGAGGAAAGTCATGTATGAGGAGATCAAGATCATGAAGGAAAGTGATCCAATATTGATGGATGATTGGATGGAAGAAGATAAGAAATAATCTAAGGTGGTGCTTGACTAAGAAATAGAGACTATCGTAACTTGAGGTGAGATGGTGGATGGAACTATGGAGGTGATGAGAGAGTTAGTGATAGAAAGGTGAGGACCTAAAAATTGGATTTTCTTTAGCATGGGTTCAAGTAGAGGGTTAGATTTAGGTGTCATGGACCAATTATACTAGGATGAACTAGTCACAATGTAATTAAGGGAGATTATTATTTTTATGGAACTATGGAGTATGAGTACATGGGAGATGGCCATGAGGGAGGATTTTGAACATTTAAGACCTCAACCTCTTTCTACAGATGTGTGACTCCTACTACAAACCTAGGATTATATTAATCCTCTTCTTCTCCTTCTCCTCTTATCTTTATTTTAGTGGAGGATTATTTAACTACTAACTCCTCTTCTTGATGATCCTCAACCCAAAGCTTATCAAATATTCCATTTATATCTTCCTCATTGAGTTTGAAGTAGGGTAGGTTGATCTCATACCTATATTTTGTAAAGGTGGCCTTTTTCTCTTCACTCTATCCTAATTGTGTGATCTACTTCATTAATTTTTAAAATTTCTTCATTGGGTTATGATCTTGGACCTTCTCATATAAATAATCCCATGGATTTATAGTGTCCAGTGAGATATGAGCTAGATCCACATAATTTTAGGAAATGTTTTCCATGGGTGACTTCCTTTGCTCTAGGTAAGGTTGGTTTTTATGCTGGAAGGCACTGATGATCTTGAAATTTTCTATATATATAGTTGGATAATAGTTCTATCCATCATCTATTAGGTCCATCCCAAGCTCCACTATCTTGGTTGTGAGTATGTGTTTTTAGTGCCTTTTACACACTATAATGCCTCCTCTTATGAAGGGGACATCATATAGTCCTTTTTTCTTCTTCCATACCCTATAGAGAGAATCTATTGCATCATGTTGGTGAGCATACTCTAAGTCTAGAGTCTAATTATTTTATCACATATGGGATATGGAAGGGTTCTCCTAGAAATCATGCACTCAAAGGAATGAGAAGTGGGCTCCCTAAAACTAATTGATTGGGACCTTTCTCTCAGTGAGCCATGATAGCTACACTTTGGTCATTTAGAATGTGAGGGGATCTATGCTTAAGGTTGATGAGAACTAGATCTATAATAATATTTAAAAAATCATAGTAGTCTACAGTGATAGATACGACATGGTTCCATATAGTGATCAGGTTCACCACATTAGGGAAGATGTCTATTTCAGAGGAGTTAAGGTTGAGGTATTAGGAGAAGAACTAAGGATGTTGGAATAGAATAAGATGTAGAAATAATGATGAGTACTAGAGGGTAACCACTATTTAAAATTTCTATATCTCATCTGTTATGGAGGTGGCGATGGATTCTACAAAATCCAACCGAAAATCTTGTCCCTTTTGAGTTGAGGTTAATAGGAAGAGTACCTATAACAAGAAGTCTTAAACATTAGCATCAGAGTCCATTCCAAATATGAAGGATAACATGGATAGAGTATGTCTTAGGTGATACATAATAAACCTCTTAAAGGAAATAGGCATAGGAAGCATCTTTGTGATTTTAATTTTGAGGAAAAATCCAAGAAAGTCTCCCTTTTCTCAAACCTAGGAATCCCAAATAGTATGGAGGCTATCTATGCTATAGATCTTGGCCTCTAGATAATTAGGGGCTAAAGCATCTCCCTCATGTTATCTATGCCAGTTTTTACCTTTAAATTTGTATTACCATTAATTATGCCAGAGCAGGTGTCATATCTTTGTGTGTAGAGTGTAATGACCTCTAAGTAGGGATGAACATAGGACACCATGAAATGTGCCAGTGTGTATTCTTATAACCTACAGCTAAATGAGTCATAGTCATTTTTTCTATCCCTTATGAGAATTTAGGCATAAGCACACTCTCTCATAATCCTGGGGTTCTTGTTTAACTTTGGGTTGAAGAGATTATCTACAAAGTTGGTGACCAATATCAAGTCCCTCTATTCCCCCTTAAATGCTTTTTTGGTGTTAGGCACCTTTTATTTTACTGGAGTAGGGGTAGAATCATTGGCTTTGATTATTGTGTGTTTGACATAAAGGTCACCCCCACTAATCGACCCATAGGTTCTTTGTCTAAGGTCACTTCCTAATGAAGATGTATAATCTTCCATTGGTGAGTATTTTTCTCTGAAACTACTCTCCATTTCAACTAAAGGTTTGGATTAATGGCTCTCTACTTTGCTAATTTTAACTATAGACTCAGCCCTTCTTATTTCTCTAAATGTATCGATGTTCTTGATGCTCTCAATATGTCTAATGGTTTGGTTGGATAAGGCGAGTATATTCATACATCAATACTAGTAGGCAGGCCCATGATGATAACTTTTAAAATTAGGTCCCCCCATAAATGATAAAGGTAGTGCACACATTCAAAAGATCACTTGTGAGTTATTTATGACTATAGTTATGGGGATTCACACAAAAATTAGGTGTTTAGAATTAATGGCAAGTAAGGCAGGTAGATAATAATCTTTTAGAGAATGTTTTTTGAAGATTAGAGAGGACTAAGAAGGGCATGCATGGTGAATAGAATAGTCACTTGTGCCAATGGTACATAATTGAAAAGGAAAAAAAAAGGGAAGGAAAAGGAAGCAAGGGGAAACAAAAAAAATAAAAAGGAAACAAATGATAGAAAGGGAAAATAACTAATTATGTATAAGGGGGAAGATGGGTAAGTTAGTTGAAATTCTTCAAATCAATCCCATTGATGGGGATCTCCAATGTGTTTCCCTCTTGATCTTATAATTCATAAACATTCCCCCACCTATCACTGATGATGTGAAATGGTCCTCTCCAAAGAGAATCAATCTTCATATGTTGTCCTATATTTCAAACCCATTAATCATATTTAAGAACTAAATCTCTAGGTTTAAATCCTAGGTCTGATGACTTCCTATCAAATCATCACTTAACCACTTGTTGTCATATGAGCTTTACATCGCTTGCCTATTCTCTCACCTCCTAGAGTTTGAGAAATTCAACAAGTTAGACTTTCATTACTCCATTTTCTTTAATTTTAACAGCCTTCAAGAGTTGTTATGTGAGGATTTATGATGATATTGTCATAATTATTTCCCTCCCATATATAATCCCATATGGGGACGTCTTCAGAAATTGTTTAGGGGTGATGTGATCTTCCCATAGGGCCATATTCATGTGTAGGTGCCACTCCTAATTATCATCACACATTATTTAAATTAGTTTGATCAATTTTGTATTGGTATACTCCAGCAACCCATTCCCTTTCAGGTAATAATTAGATGAAACCTTCAGTATTTTGCATCTACACTGATCTTCACCCTCAAATGGGTTTTGCCCATAATTATGCTAATACCGATGAAGACATAGAAGTATCCATTAAGAATTATTATTAAGAACCACTCTCTATCCTACTGAAGGCACTGGATTAACAATCCCTACTCATAAATTCTCATAATTCTTAGCTTGGATCTCTCTGCTCTTTATGATATCTACAATTGCTTAATGTTATACAAATCTTAATGCATCTAATTCTTTGGAAAAATGAGGAGAGGGGTATTTATAATTCAATTCCCCTAGGTGAGATCATAATAATTGTCTAAAAATGGGTATTTATACTCTGAAATTAATGATGGGAGAGGTGATTTAATAACTACCTTTTGAGGAATGCTTTAAAACTTAGGCAGGCTAGGGCAAAGGCTTATGGGAACTAGAAGTGCAATTGTGCCAACAAAACTTATTTTAGAGTAAAAATACAATAATATACCTTTAAAACATACAAAATATTTGTTTTCCCCTTCAAGGTATCTCCTATAAGATACATTTCAAATAGACACAAGGGTGGATTTCTCCTTCAAAGAATAATTTGAATTTTCCTTTGCACATAAGGCACAAATGAGTGATATTTTAAAATCCTTTATAATAAATTCAAGGTATCTCTTAGGAGATACCTTTAAAATATTCACAAGAGTGGATTTCCCCTTGAGTGTATCTCCTAGGAGATACATTTCAAATAGGTAAAAAAGTGGATTTTCCCTTAAAGAAACAAGTACAAATTTCCTTTGCATGGAAAGCACTATTAGGTGATATTTTGAAGGCCCTTATAATATCTTAAAGGTATATCATAGGAAATAAATTTAAACATGCATATAAGTGGATTTCCCCTTCAAGGTATCTTGTAGGAGATACCTTTCAAACATGCACAAGAGTAGATTTTTCCTTCAATGAACAAGTGGAATTTTCCTTATAGAAGGCACTATTGGGTGATATTTTGAATTCTTTTATAACTCCTTCAGGGTATATCTTAGTATATACCTTTCAAACATGTACAAGAGTGGTTTTTACCTTTAAGGTATCCCCTAAGAGATACATTTCAAACAGGAATAAAAGTGTATTTTCCTTTCAAAGAATAAGTGCAATTTTCCTTTACATTGAAGGCACTATTGAGTGATATTTTGAAGTCCCTTATAATAAATTTAATGTATCTCCTAGGAAATACCTTTCAATAATACAAAAGATTGGATTTCATCTTCAAGGTATCTCATAACAAATACCTTCCAAACAGGCACAAGAGTGGATTTCTCCTTAAAGGAACAAGTAGAATTTTTATTTACAAGGAAGGCACGAGTGGGTGATATTTTAAAGGCCTTTATAATAATTTCAATGTATCTCTTAGGATATACCTTTCAAACATTCTCAATATTGTATTTCCATTTAAATTTATCTCCTAGGAGATACATTTCAAATAAGCACAAGAGTGGATTTCTCTTTCAAGGAATAAGTGGATTTTTACTTTAAATGGAAAACACTACTAGGTGATATTTTGAATGCCTTTGTAATACATTTTAAGGTATATCCTAAGAGATACCTTTAAAAGATGCACAAGAGTGTATTTCCTCTTAAAAGTATCTCTTATAATATACCTTTCAAAGAGGCACAAGAGTCAATTTCTCCTTCAAGAACAAGTGAAATTTATTTTACACAGAAGGCACTACTTGGTGATATTTTGAAGGCCACTATAATACCTTCAATATATC